>JAJIBD010027543.1:0-113911 GCA_021461705.1 Cryptotis parvus | reverse complement strand
CTTTAATCTGATTAAATGTACTAAAAGCTAAAACTTCCAAAAACCCCATATATTTATATATTTCATCATCCCATAAACTATAGTTTATTTAATAGCTTGCTTAGAGAAAAGAAGTGAATGCATAGTGTTTCTTTATTTTCACAATTCAGAATACTTTGAAAGTGCATTTTGTTGCTTCAGTCTTAGAGGTGAGGGGGTAAAGTCACTACATACATATTCTTCTCTAGGAACTTATTCATTTATTTTGTCTTGTTAACAAAGTTTTCTGCAAAATACCCAGTAAGTATGTCCAGGTGTAATAGGAAAGAAGGTTTGAGGAATAATAAAGTTAGAACTGTGGACAGAACACTGGAGTTGAAATACAATATGGATGGATCATCGGGAAATGATTGATTTAATCTGCTTCCAACCTGATATCTTTGATTTTAAAACTACTGATCAGTTGAGGTTATCTATGATATAAAAATTATTCTGTGAAGTATTAATGCCAAGGGCATTTTTCTCAGCACTCTGATTATAGGATAATTCTTTCACAGTCATTCTGGCTTGGATTAAGTTCTGATTTCTTTAGCATTTAGTTCTGTAAATCTGAGAAAGTTGTATAAACATGTTATGCCTATTTTTCCAGTTGGAAGTGAGAATGAGTAAATAATATCAGATAATAAGTGTTGAAAGTCTGTGTAATTATAACATGATAGACATGTTATAAACAGCATGCCCTTGCTCCCAGTCTTACCAATAAATCACATGGCTATCGGTAAATCAGGCTATCAGTAACATATCCTTCCTTCTAGGTGGTACCGTTGGCCTCATACTTACAAAAGTACTGATGAAGGTCTTGATATCTAATTTAGTTGTTGCAATTAACTCCCCAAATAACTAAAGTAAGTTCATTAAATAATCAAGATCATTGCTTTTTATGGATCTTGTACTATGATTGAGTTAAAAATTTGGCAAGAGTAAAGATGTTTTTTAGACTTCAGAAACCCACTAAGATGACTACCATTTGAACAATAGCAGTAAAGGGTAGCTTGTTACTAGGCTCAGTAAGTTTAGGACATTCATAAGTTAGTTCTCTAAAAGAGAATCAACGAAGAAGGAACAGACACCTATTATATGAATCACTCTTTTCCAGAGCTACAGAGCGGACGTTTACTACAATGCTGGCTGAATGAGACAAACTGAAAAAAATAACCTCAGGTTTCTGAGGAAAACAAGTCCTTGTCTGGTTGGCATATGGCTCAACGCAAAAACAAGTGTCCTCCCCTGTCCTTTCTATGAAAGAAGCAGCTTCAGAGTCATCAGCTCTGCAGAAACTTCACTGCCTCAGTAAAGGGAAGAATGTGGCCAGTGAAGAACACATTTTCAGCAAGCTGAGCAAACATGGCTTTGACGTCAGGGAGGGAGTACACATACGGGTAACAAAGGAGTGCGCACACATGGGGATTTTGTGGTACCTGGGCAGCTGCCCAGAGCACTAAATCCTGGAGTTGAGAACCCCTTTGAAGACCCTTTGCAACACTTGGGGGTTTCAAAGAATAATAATTCAAAAACCCTCTGAATGTCATTTCACCTTGTTCTGCCTCTTCGTTGTGCTGACTGTCTCCCAGTGAGAGGCTGCCTAGGGGAGGTAGGGTAGGTTGCTGCAGATGTGCACATCTGGATCACCTACTGCTAATTCATTAGGGTCCCCGCTTCCCTGTGGTTTTGGCTGCTGCAAGACATTTCTGGGGTTTGCCTCTCTCCAAAGTAACTGAACAGTTTAGAATGAAGATTTGAAGACCTGATTAAAAAAGTTCTGTAGTGTTCAGGGTAACCGGTAAATTCCATTTACTGTTCTTGAGGACTGTGTGTGTGTGTGTGTGTGTGTGTGTGTGTGTGTGTGTAGAGGGTATAAAATCATCCTCATTTGTGTATGAAAACGTGAATCTTTAGTTATGGTCCTTGCCAATATTAAAGTGGAAGGTACATAGCAAAGAATTGGGGAGAACTGAGTGTTTATGCATTGCCCTGTAACATAAGCAATGTCAGCAAAAGGCACCCTTCATTCTCCAATTCTTCCTTGTGTGAATATTCCACATTGTTCTTCCACATACAGAAGGAAATCTAATACCTACATGGTGACTTTCAACCCTATTCTGCCCTATTCCATCCCTTGTTTTTAATCATTAGAAGGCAAGTATACAATGACGCTTCACATCTGTTACTGGTCTAGGAAGATCAGTAAAGACGGAAGTGATCAGTAAAGACGGAAGTGACATTAGGTGAAGCAATTAAAAAAATGTAAAAAGTGAGGTGTACCATTCCCCTATTTTTTAATTTTTCTTATACCACCATGAGAACAATATTACAAAGATGTTCATAATTGGGTCTCAGCCATATATTGTTCCAGCACCCATCCCTTCACCAGTGCCCCATTCCCACCACCAATGTCCCCACATTCCCCCTCTCCCAGATCTAGAGCAGGCATTTCCTTTCGCTCCCTTTCTCTCTCTGTCTCTCTTTCATCTTTTTAAATTTTGATTATACCATGTGAGAAATAGAATTACAGGGATGTTCATGTTTGGGTCTCTACAACAGTGTTCCAGAATCCATCCCTCCACCAGTGCCAATTCCCACCACCCAATACCCAAACACGCCCACCCAAACCCTGCCTGCCCCTATTGCAGGCACATTTTACTTCTCTATCTCTTTGTCTATGTCCCTATATTTCCCAATCTCTCTTCTATTACACTTTATGGCTTGTCCTATGGATACTAATAATGTATGATGTATCTATCTGATTATTTAATAGTGAGTTCTAGTGTGACATCATAGTTCCTCATTCCCCATAACCTCTCCAGTTTGATGCAAATAGAATAATAGTTGAAGTGTACAAGTGAGAAAGATGATGAAAGGATCTGGTGCTAAAATACATTAAGTCTAAGATTAACCTGCGGCTCTCGCGGCGCCTACGCAGCCGTGGATCTGGAGTCTCTGTCTTGCGGCAGTTGGCTTATCTAATGCATCTAACATATGGGAAAGGATGATATGAAGCTTAGTTGATATTATAAAGTAAGGAAGGTGATTTTGCTGATCTATTTAAATTGAGCAAAGAACCTAAAATATTCTAGCTGTAAAGACTGTCTTTGGGAAAATCCATTTTCCCAAATGTGTGGCAAAATCCATTGGTTTTGTTCACTATTTGGTATCCTTGTTTGCCACTGCATAACTTTAAATATGTAAATCCATTCTGTATTTCATCTTTTAAAACAATGTATTACTCGCATTACAATTTGACTTTATACTTTAATGAGATTCCTGAGATTTAGGTTATCTAAAAGGCTATAAGTAATTTTTAAAAAAATATTAGACTCATTTTCAAGAAGTAGCTTAAGTACTTGCAGAAATTGGCATATTAACACTAAACCAAATGGAAATTTTTAGTTTGAATAATAAACATATGTTGAGAATAGAAAAAGTCAAAGCCCTCAAAGCAAGGTTAAGTTGCTCTTTAATACATTGAGTGTACATATTTAGAACTTTGAGGATTTACAATCAGCTAGAGGACTATACAGTTCTCTTTTTCTGATTTGGTGTGTGTAAATTTGTAGCACAAGTGTTTCACTTCTCTAAACATTTGCATTTAATTTGATGCAGATTTCAATATGAAAGAAAGAAGTTAAAGGTAAGGAAATCATGCTATAGAATGACTGCGTGACATCTTGACTATCTAAGCATTTTTAGCTGTATGTTGTAATGATGCTGCAATCTCAGCAATATTTGTGCAAGAGTTGCTCAAAGAATCTAAGTATTTTGATCGTAAAATGAGTATTTCCAAAAAAATAAATATTTTTGCTTTATAAAATATTATATCATGACCTACATCTTATTTCATCATTTTAAGCTATACTCTATGACTCAGCTTTAATCCTCATCCTTTTTAAAATCATTTCTGCTTTTACAAATAACAGACTTAATTTTTCCCAATTGTCCTTCTTATAGGGTCTCTTTTCCCTCCCCACCTCCCACCACTCCCCTGCTTTACTCCTTCTCTCTTACCCTCCTCTCTCCTCTTCATCATTTCCCTTTCCTCCTCTCTCCTTCCCTTCCCTCTCCTCTCTTCCTTGCCTTTGTCTTCCTTTCCTTTTCCTTACCTCCCCTCCTCTATTATTTTCTTTCTTTCTTTTCTGTGACTTGCCACTGTCAGAAAGTGAAAATTTTAAAAATATGGTGAGAAAATAATTAGAAAACATAAATATAATGCTGCAGTGACAGTTAAGTTTTGAGTGATTTATAGGCTATCTCTGAGAAAATTTGGAAATTCTTAAACAGATATTTGGCACTATAAGGAGATTTTCAGCTATTAGAGCCAATTCCTTGGAGATGGATCTGGCACTCACCCAAAGAACAAAAATGGAACTTAAGGCATATTGTGCTTAAGTGCACACATTCAGTAGAAATTTGGGATTAACTTTATCAGCAATGTGTGTGCACAGTCTATGGCTCCAAGAATCCCAGTAGGTGCTCACAGACACACTATACCATGGAGTTAAATAAAATAAAGAGAGGAAGAGGACATACTTTTATTGTTTCTGTTTACAGAAACCAACTCTTTGGTCTTCAAAGGTCTTAGCCTCATAGAGCTGTAGATTGTTGTTTTTCATTTATTTCCCCAAAAGAATGTGGAATGGGGGAAATAATTATAAACACCCCTTACTTTGGCATTGTTTGATTTTTTTAAAAATTAATAAAAACAGCTCCTAGCAGCTGGCTGAAACAATTATACTCTTCACAAAAGCCTTTGCAGATGACACTGAGATGTTAAGAAAATAATTCTTTCAATTAGTGTGTGGTCAGTGCACCTGTGAACTGGAATCATCCAAGGAAACATATCCATGAATGTCATTGAGAACAATCCAGGAATTCATTCAATATGCCTTCTTCTACTGCTACATTCACACAGATGTTAATCCTGGGGTGCAAAGCCTGAAAGGGATGCCTGGCTTAATCTCAGGAACAAGATAAAGATATATCGAGAAAACTATTAATTTCCATCTGCCATCAGTATTCTCTTTCTTTGTTACTAGAACTGTTCTTTTTTTATCATCTTCCCCAAACTCTGACATATAATACGTTGGTCCTTGTACAGAGTTTGTTCTTTTGTTCAAGGTATGCTGACAATTGAAGCATATAAAAAGGAGGAACTCCTTCATCCTTAAAAACATTTATTAAAATTTTTATGTACACCGCACCTTGCATGGTATCAAGGATAAAATGTGAATAAGAGCCAATTCCTTCTTTGGAAATATTAAATTTTTTACTGTTTTTTTCCATCTTTCCTTTAGTGGTATGTTAACACTGTGTTATCATCCTATGCTTTAAAGAGCTACATTCATTCTTTGGAAGCAAACTGGGTCCAGCAAGCTGGACATTATGACTGTGTTACTTTATTGCTACATAAAAACAAAAAATAATGATTTAAGACCATTTGTTAATGCACCTAAGTATATGGTTCTCTCAGTGGTCCTGCTGTGGAAGTAGCTAGATCCTGGCAGACCTTACACATTGATTGTGCTCAGCTGGTAGCTTAGTGGGGACTGGCTAAGTCTAGGGTGGTCTCAAATACAGTCCTATTGACTGGTTGGCCACTGGTTGGAGTTTGAGTGATAGGACCTCATTGTTTCTTATCATCAGGAAGTACCCCAGGCTCACTGAATCTAAAAAGGTTTCCATGTGAGCAGAAATAGTATAAAGTCTTTTTTAATGCCTAGGCTCACAACTGGTACATGATCTATTTTGCTATGTTCTGTGAGCTTAAGCAAGTATATGATCATTTCAGATTCAACAGAAGGAAACCTTTTAGGACCAGGAATAAGAAAGTCACATTGTAAAGAATATGGATTTAGGGTAGAGGAATGAATGAAAACTGTTTTTAGAACCATATACTTCTATTTCACTGGCATGATCAAGAAAAAATCTATTATAGTGTTATACCTTTTTAAATTTTATTAATATTCCCATTAATAAATTCTCCTCTAAGACTCACCTAGGTACCCTTAAATATGTATGAAATCATAATCATAAACAATTAGCATATTATTAAAAACTGCCTCAAAAAGGAGAGATGGTAAATTATAAGAATTTCTCAAATCTTTTATATGTTCATGGGTCTGAATGGCTTTGCATTTCAGAGTCATATAATCTTATTTCCAGGGATAATAAGGATTCCAAAAAAATGTTTTGTAGAAAACAATGTCTCAAATCTGGAATATTTCTCTGTGAAGTGCAAACTGTGATGAGAATCATCTATCTGGATAAAAGGTGTAGAATGATTTAAAAAATGGATAAATGTTAGGGGACTGGAGCGATAGCACAGCGGGTAGGGCATTTGCCTTGCATGCGGCTGACCCAGGTAAGATCCCCGGCATCCCATATATGGTCCCCTAGCATGGCTAGGAGTATTCCTGAGTGAAGAGCTAGGAGTAACTCATGAGCATTGCTGGGTGTGAATCCTCCCTCAAATCACTAATCATCAGAGAGATGCAAATCAAAACAACAATGAGATTCCACTTTACACCACAGAGACTGGCACATATTCAAAAGAGCAAGAACAAAAAGTGCTGGCGTGGATGTGGGGGCAAAGGGGATACTCATCCATTGTTGGTAGGAATGCCGGCTGGTACAGCCTTTCTGGAAAACAATATGGACATTCCTCCAAAGACTAGAAATTGAACTCCTATTTGACCCAGCCATACCGCTCCTGGGAATCTACTCTGGGAAACCAAAAATACGCAGAGGAAACACCATCCCTACTTTTTTTTTTTTTCTTTTTGGGTCGCACCTGGCGATGCTCAAGGGTTACTCCTGGCTCTGCACTCAGGAATTACTCCTGGCGGTGCTCAGGGGGACCATATGGGATGCCGGGGATCGAACCCGGGCCAGCTTAGGCCAGCCGCGTGCAAGGCAAACACCCTACCCGCTGGGCTATGCGCTCCGGCCCCACCATCCCCTACTTTTATGTTCATAGCAGCATTATTCACAATAGCCAGAATCTGGAAGCAACCAGAGTGCCCGAAAATCAATGACTGGATAAAAAAGCTTTGGTACATCTACACAATGGAATACTATGCAGCTGTTAGGAAAAATGAAGTTATAAAATTTGCCTATAAATGGATGGACATGGAGAAGATTATGTTGAGCGAAATTAGCTAGAAGGAGAGAGACAGATACAGAATGACTGCATTTATTTGCATAACATAAATATATATGTACATATTATGATACCAATATCCAAGGTCAAGTGAAACATATATCAGGAGGTCTTGTCAAAAGTGGAAATTATCACAAACGTGTGGGAATCAGAGGCTAGGTAAGACAGAAAATGGAACAGGGTGCTAACAATTGTCGAGGGTACTAATGCCAACCTAGAACTGAGCATTAAATAGAAGCAAAAGATACACATGACAGCCCTTTAATGTATGTTCTGTAATCCATAGTCTGGAGGGGAAGGAAAAGAGAAAGAGAGAGAAATGGAAAGAAATAAAGAACCTGCCATGGAGGAGGGCTGGGGGAGGGAGGGAACCGGGGACGTTGGTGGTGGGAGATGGGCACTGGTGGCGGGATGGGTGCTGGAACACTGTATGACCAAAACCCAAATATGAACTTTTTTAATTGTATGTCTTTGTAATTGTAAAAATAAAAAAAAATTTAAAAAAATAGAAAGGGGTACTTGTACATTTAGAAATTTGTGAATGAGATTCCTGAGAAATAAATGTCTCAATATGACATCATTGTGGCCTTATACTTGCAAATTTCCTTAGTGGGCAATTAACGAAATATTAGACCATTCATTCCACGTGGCTTCCTCAATACTAAGATACTAGATACTAGTAAATGTCACCACTTCAAAGAGGACAACTTAAGACATGCAAAGGAAATGCTCATACAAATGAGGGTTGTTTCTCTTTGATTTTTGGCAATTATGCTAAGTGATGTGTTCCCAACTCTTGTTGTGATGCTGACTAAATAATGACCCCATTCTGACCTCAGTCCCCTTATTAGCAAATCAAGGCACTTAAATTAATGAGATAATTGTCACTATAAGAGAAATACACTTATCATGTACCTGTGGTAAAGTAACTACACACCTTGGGGCTGCAACTAAGTAGTTTCAAGTACTAAATCACTCCATAAAAGCTGGCTTACCAGGGGCCAGTCATCATGTTTCTGGGAACTGTCTACAGAGAAGTCCTGTATGTATTTGGAGCTGCCTTTTTGGGAAGAAGGAAGTGAGGACTATTTGATAGCATGGAAACCACTTCACTCTATCACTGTATCACTGTCTTCCCATAGATCATTGCTCGAGCAGATTGAGTTATGGTAAGACAGCTTTTATGGAGTGATTTTGTCCTCTCTGAAGTGGTGACATTTACTAGCATTGTAGTATTGAGGAAGCCACGTGGAATGAATGGTGTAATATTTCTCCTTAATTGCCCACTAAGGACATTTGCAAGTATAAGGCCACAATGACACCATATTGAGACATTTATTTCTAGGAATCTCATTCACAAATTTCTAAATCTACAAATACCCTTTCTGTTTTTGCTTAGAAATTTGTGGAATTTCTAAGCAAAAAATGGAAACCACTTAGAAAATGTAATATGTGTAAGTGAAGTCAACCAAAAAGTTATAGATGAAGAATGATCTCTTTCCTAAGATTTAAAGATACACAGCAATGTAGCAACAAAGGTCCAAAGGTAACAGAACTGACACACACAACTGAGTTGGGAAGGATATTAGAAGGCTGTTAGATGTTAGAAGGCTTGTTAGAAAGGATGTTAGATGCCAAAAGGTGTTGGCGTCCTTAGTGAGGAGGAGACTGTAGTGGTGATGGATGTGGTGTTGGAATTTGTCCATGAGAAACCGTTATTAAGTGTTGTAAAACCACAGAATCAATAACTTTTAAAAGCAATAAATGTAATATAAGTACAGCAGCAACTACAGTCTCTTTATTTGACTTAATAACTCAGGATGTTTCCTGATAAATCTATAGAATCACTGAGTTTAAATGACTGACTTTAAAAAGGGAATCTGACTAAAAAAATAGAGGGATAACCTATATAGGAATTTGGAGGAGCCATAGAAAGAGACATTTAAAGTGACTTAAACAACAGGAAGGCAGCTTACAAAATGTAGACTGTTTTAAGAAGAAAGCACTGGGAAAGACCCTGAGGATGTTAGACAAACTGAAGTAAAACAAATATGGGTGAGGCACAGTGGTGAATGTAAGAAATGGATGTGGAGTCCAGGGGCAGATCACAAGAGACTTTGAAAACCAGGGAAAGGCATCTGGATTTTATCCATTCTGCCTTGGAAGTCATCAAGTGTTGTTAAGCAGGTAAGTAAAGTGGCATAATCTGCCCACCTTTCTAATACATTAATGGATTACATTATATTATGGTGGGTAATGGGCAAGTTATACAAAGGGCATAAACTCTTGCTATTGTAATAGTTTGTGTCAGAGGTGATGAGGGGCTTGCACCAGTGGCAGCAGCAGAGCTTCAGGAAAACAAATGCATTTGAGAGTTGTCATGAAATAAAGTAGAAAAGACCAGATGATGATGTACTCCATGCAGGAGAACACAGGAAAGTGAAGTAACATGAATACTTACACTGGGAGTTTAGTATAGGTTTTGTTTATTCATGAAGGTTGGGGGGGGGGGTTCTACATTAGCTTTTGAAAGGGCCTGTGACAGAAAGCATATACCAAAGTGGTTGTCGCATTCTTTTGAACTGTCATGTTCTCCTAAAGACAAGTGTGGTGATATTACCTTCCTAGGATTTTGCTTTGCCCTTAAAAAATTCCCTTATGGGGGACTGGAGTGATTGGACAGAGGATAGTGTGCAGGTTTTTGCGCATAATAGACAAGGGTTTGATCCATTTGGTCCCCAGCATACCATATGGTTCCCCAAGAACTGCCAGGAGTAGTTTCTAAGTACAGAGCCAGGAACAGGTCCTGAACATTAACTTCTATGGGCCCCAAACCAAAAACCAACCAACCAACCAAACAGCAGCAACATCAATAAGAACAACAAATCTGGTTTATGAACAGAAATTTGTGGCAGTGCTATGTCATTTCCAAGATGAGGATTCCCTCCAGAAGTCCCCTTCTCCTAGCTGCCTTACTTACATGATCTGTGTAAGAACCTCATCTACTCCTTTTAGATGACCCAGAACAGACTACGGATGTGAGAGCCAAGACACCTTCCAAGAACCCTAATCCTAACCTGCTGTCACTCAGCTATTTAAATTTTCCCATTAGGAGTCCATCTGGGGCTGGGCTTCACAGACAGAGACACAAATCCTTCTATAACTTACCTTCTAAAGCTGTGAATAGAATGAAATGGCTATTTTTTACCACTATATTTGAGGAGGTTTATTTTTCACAGACAGATAACTAGAATGCTTGAGCTGATTGCTCACATCCACGTACAGATGAAATTAGGTTGTTCTACATGTATACTTTAATGTTTAGGTGTTAGGGAACTTGAAGCCACAAACTTTTTGTGGGACTTTTCTACACCTTGCAGTGCTCAGGGCCTACTCCTGGCACTGTACTTAGGGCTCACTCCTGGTGGGGCTGGACACCAAATCCTGGCCAACATTGTGCAAGGTAAGAGCTCTAGCCACTATACTATCACTCTGGCCCTAAAGATACAAAGTTGAGGGTCTCATTATGTTTAGAATGAGTAAAACCAGGAAGAAGTAAAAGATTCCCAGTAATCAGCAGAACACTCCAATCAACAGTGGTCTAGCAGAGGAAGAGGTTGGCAATTAGACAAGAATAAAACAGCTGGCTCAAGACAATACTTTCAGATATTTTTGTTTAACATTTAATCTTATTTATTTATTTTATCAACAACATATTATCACTAATAGCCACATTAAAATGAACAGGGATAGCAATGGAAGATCACTGTTTTCTACCACTGCCTTAATATTCTCTGGTTGAATGAAGGTGTGGATATGGTTTACTCTTTGGTATTTGGGGAGGTGCTTTGAGATCATACTCAGTGGTATGGCCCAGGAGCTATTCCCAGTACTGTGTTCAGGGGTAACTCCTGGAAGTGCTTGGGGACCATGAGAAATGTCAGGAATTAAACCAAGGTCTGCCACACTCAAGCATCTTTGAATTGAATTTACACTTTAACAGCCATGAAATTTGTGACTTTCGGCCAGTGCTAACCCAACTTCTTTTCCATATTGTTACAAAATATATAGCTTCCCCTAAGACAGCATGCAGAGGCCTTCTAATATAGTGTACCAAGAAGACACTAGGGTTCCATTAACAGTGGTGGTTACAAATCTAAGAGACATATTAGATCTTATTGCCTCTGAAACCTCTTGGTCATGGCGTGTGCTATGGTCAGTGGGATGGCCAAGTCCTTGAAGTCACTACTTAATGACATCTGGGGTAAACAATTATTTTTGGGAAATAGAGGCTACCTGAACCTGCCTGTAGAGATAACAGGAAGACTGATTTTATTATAGTTTTATGACATAACTTATAACTCAACTTTTTATCAATTGATTCCACAATTAAAATGTTATTGTAAATCCCAGAGTACCCATTAGCTTAAATTATATATTACCTGATAAAGTAAGTGTTGCAATTTTTATTGGAAAAGCAAGTTGATGTGACTGTGATTTGCAAGTTTTTCTTTGCCAGCATTTGCTGTATATACCAAGGATTATCAATGGTCATATGAAAGTCATAGGTAAAAATCTACTGAGGATATACCGGTATCTACTTCAAAAACTGGTAGGTAGTAATTTTAAGAAGGCATTTCTGCTAAAAATTATATAACGTGAAGCTGGAGAAGATGTGTTTACATGTCACTCTATGAAGTATGACTTTTCATATGGATCAAATGTCTGTTTTTCTAAATTAATTTCGCTGGTTTGTAAACAGAGTTACTGAGGTTAAATTGGTGAACAATATACTGCACATATTTTGAGTGTAAATTTGATAAGTTTTGACACATGTATGCATCCATAAAACTACCACCACAATCAAGATAATGAATGTCTCCATCGTTCCCAAAAGCTTCCTCATGCCCCCTTGTGGAGCATGGTCTTTTCATGAGGAATTTATTTTGGAATGTTCCTAAGAATACCTGAGATTGTGTTCTTCTCCAACACTCACAGTAAGGTAAAATTTCAACCTTTCTTAAGAATGCTCTTTATTAATCAGTAAAAGCAACAATTTATGAAAACCCCAGGTCTTAGTATATGTCTTTTCAATATGCTGTACAATGAATTAAAAATTATGAAGAAAGCATGTTGGGATTATTTTCTGAGCCACACAAGCTGTGTTCAGCTTACTCACTCCTGACTCTGCACTGTGGGTGGTGCTTGCGGGGTTATTATGGGTGAGAGGTCAGAACCAAGCGCCTTTCCCAGTATTGAAGGCCCATATTGAGAGATGGCCTAGAATACCGTCTCTCTAGGCCCAAGGAGCGTAAGCATTGTGCAGCAGCAGAAAGCATAATGATGCTGCCTTTGCGGAAAACTTGGTGATGACTGACTTGTTTGTGAACTAAGCTGCTAACTTTTCCATAATTTTTTTATATTTTACAAAAAAAAAATGAGGGACTGACCAATATGGATTTTATATTTAAGTGTTTGGCTGAGAACTTCTTGATGATAATGAAATGAACCTGTCATATTTGTTTTAAAGATAAAATTTAGCTCTCAAATAAATATTAGAATTTTGGAAGTCTATTAGGAACTGAACAGCTTCTTTCTTCATATTCCTGAATCAACCAATGCCATTGGGCTACACTGGCATGTAATAGGGTCCAATGGAAATGTTACTGGCGCCCACTCGAGGCAAATCGATGAATAATGGGATTCAAGTGACCAAGTGAAGTGATTGAATCACAGTGAGGTATATAGTTACAAGTTTTCATGATTAGGCTTCAGTTATATAATGCTCCAACTCTCAACCCTTCACTAGTGTGCATTTCCCACCATTAATGCCCTCAGTTTTTATCCTGCCATATCCCTCTGTTGGATGACATGACCTAGGTAGCTTGGGATCTCTGCTGTTTAAGCTACTTACAGTTTAAGCTATTTACATGTCTTTAAGCCAGGGTTCATTCTAATGAGATCTCTCTTTTATGCAAACACTGATGGAGGGTGTGGCAGTTAAGGAGTCATTTTGATTATGAATTAATAACTTTTGGAATATTATTATATTCTCTACTATGGTATCAATGCTATGTGGATTGAGCATGATTCTTCTTGACACCCACTGGTCCAGTGTGGGACAATTAAAAAATTACCAGGAGATTACCACCCTGGCTACTTTGAGACTACAATTTAAAATCAGAGGCGGATCATACTAGTTTGCCCTCAAGCAGTCAAGCATGACCTTTCACTAAACAGAGGACAAGACACTCAGAATCACCCTGGTGAAGAGGAGAAGTAAAAAGTAACTTGTGGAATGGATGGACATGGAGATCATGAGTGAAATCAGTCAGAAGAATAAGGACAGAAGTAGAATGCCTGTATTCATTTGTGGGATATAAAATATACCAGTTTTCTACTAATTGTTGGAAACAGTAATGCCAGACTAGAACTGAGCATTAAATGTAGGCAAAGGACTTACATGATAATTCTTAAATATATGTAGGGCAAGCCAAAATGTGTAAGAGAAGGAAAAGAGAGAGAAAGTAAGAGAGAGAGAAGAGAGAGGAGAGAGAGAAGAGAGAGAGAGAGAGAGAGAGGAGATAGAGGCATGCTGAGGGAGGGGGAAGAAAAATCTGGGGCAGTTGGTGGTGAGAAATGTGCACTGGTGGAGGGATGGGTGCTGCAACATTGTATGGCTGAAACCAATCACGAATAACTTTCTAAGTGTCTATCTCATGTCATAATAAAAACAACAACAACAACAACAATAATAATAATAATAAAAAGAAGAACCTTATGAGTACTGTCTAGATTAAATGAAGTCCATGGCCTGAAATTATGATGTGCTTCTCCCCCATGAATATACATCAATTAAGATGTATTTCTTTGTATCAGCCCTCTCTTTCTATCCAATGTTTTTTAAAATTACTTTTTATTGAAACACCGTGATTTACAAAAGTAAAAAGATTTTCATAATACAGTTAATTCATACTTCAACACCACCCTCACCACCACTGTATTCACACCACCAGGGACCTTCATTTCCCACCCACCCTCTATCTAAGTTGGCACTAATTATATTGACCATTAAAGCACATACATGGCAATGTTATTGATAAATCCATTTTCCTCACTCTGGTTGGTTATAGGTGAATCTGGCCTAATTCTGGTCTTGCATCTACTTTAAGTTTCTAGACTGTAGTTGGTTTCTACTAGTTTGAGATATTGCACAGCCACCTTGTGGCCATGTGCCTCAGGGAGAGACCAGATGGCAGCTCTGCCCCTTGTGTCTGTGTCTCTGCATCATGGCTGACAGCCTGGAGGCAGTTCATGGGCAGATCCACCAGACCTCCGGGACCTGAAAGAAGTGGGGGAAAAGTACCCCAGCTCCATTTCCAAGGAAGCCCAGTGACTTTAGCATACCTGCACTTGAAATCAGCTGCTCTCTTGGGTGGGGCTCTGATGAGCTGGGCTTGAAATTCTCTTCAATGTTTTGAAATAGCAGAGCCTGGCAATATACCCATGTTGTATTTATATGCTAATAACCAGTAAAAATTATAGACCTCATTCCCATAACCTGAAGGAATTGTTTGAGGCTCTTCATGTTCCTGGAGCGAGCAGATGCCCTTGGGCTACACTAGCACGTGACAGTACATATGGAGATGTTACTGGTGCTTGCTCGAGCAAATCAATGAACAATGGGAAGACAAGTGATACAAGTAATACAAATTTTGAAATAAGAAATAATCTCAGAGGAAGGGACTAAGCCCTAGCATAATCATTTGTTTGGACCTGAAACAAGTGTGGCACCACTATACATCTACACCTAAAGCTGATTTGTTGATCTTTGTTGATGCTACCCTCCCTGAAGAAAGTATTATGGCTTTTTGGGTATTAAAGGGGACTGATTTAAGGTCGATTCATCCACTTTGGTGGAAGATCTGAGCCCAAGTACAAGGTTCTGACCAAGAGCTAGAGGTCTGGGTAATTCCATTATCTTGGATTGTAGAATTAGAACTTGTTTTATTATTGGTAATTAGTGAAGGCTTTTGGAACTGAACTGCACTGTTTGTCTTTCTGATGCCAGCCCTTGAGATAAAAGGGAATTTGTTCCCAGGTATTGTTGGGGACCCCAGCAGCTCTCCAACTTCCCTCCACCCACCTGACTCTGTGACAGGATCTTTTATCTTCTTTTCTCTCTCTCTCTCTTTTTCCTTTTTGTCATTATGGTTTTCCATACAGATGCCAAAAGGTTATCAAGTATTCATGCATATCCCTTTTCTTACTTTCAACACTCAGTTCTTGTCCAGAGTGATCGTTTTTAGCTATTATTGTTATTGTGGTCTCTTCTCTGTCCTAACTGCCCTTTGCCCAACACACAGTCTTAGCAAGTTTCCAACCATTGACCAGTCCTTCTGGCCCCTATTATTTTAGCTGGCCTTGGATATTAGTTTCATATTATTATATTTATATTCTGCAAATGATAATTTATTTATTTTATTTGGAATAATAATATATGGAATATTTATTTTATATTACACAAATGGAAATGAATGCACTCATTCTATATCTATCATTCTATATCAGTCATTCTATATCTGTCTCTTCTTCTGACTCAGTTGATGCATGATACTCTCCATGTCCATCCATTTACAGGCAAATTTCATGACTTCATTTCTGAATAGCTTCTAATACTGAAAAAATTTTATAATGGGATTTTGATGATTTAAGAAATATTACTTTTGGGATCACAGGGCCTGGGGCCACACCAAATATTACTCAGGGACTGTTCCTACTCTGTGCTTAGGAGTGGCCCCCTGATGGTGCTCATGGGGGCACATGAATCACCCAGGGCTTTAAACCAGGATCAATGCAATGCAAGGCACATGCCTTAAATTCTGTATTATCATTATAGCTCAAGAAATATGGCTTTTGTATGGACATTCTTTAATTGTATATCTCACAGTGCTATAATAATTTTTTTTAAAGAATGAAATATGGCTTTTAAGATGCTATGCAATAAAATACACCGAACATCTGGAAAATCAACGCATCTCAGCAAAACTATTTTCCTAATGATTATTGTATGATGTAACTTGGTTATCCAAGGGAAATATATCAATTAAAATTATTGCACAAAGACATTTTAATAACAACAGTAAGTTTACTGATAGAATTTCAAATTTTACATTGTAACTAGTGTTTAAATAATTTACCTCCTACTAGGTTTTGATGTGATAAAAGAAGAATAATCACAATTTCTGAAAAGCTACTAAAATGCTGTATAATTTTCCATAATAAAACTACTCTGAGTCTCTATTTCCTTATATTTTTTCTTGATCAAAAATCTGAGAACACTAGCGAAGGGAAACTGACATTGGCGGAAGCCCAACACGCAGCTATCAACAACTTTGCAAACCCATGCCTCTTCAATGAAAAAATTGTTTAAATGTAAAACAGAAAATTGAACACAAAAGCAGAATGCAATTTAAGTTCGATATAAAATATATATTTAAAAAACTAAAAATGTAGGGTACTCATTTATACTCAATATAAAAAAGTTCCCTGAGACCAAAAAGTTCAGGAATCTCTGCTCTAAATACTGATTACATTTATGATCATTTTCTTATCTTATTCTCACATAAACCCATATACCCTGAGAATGAGAGATATCATTCTTTTATTTTTGACTCTTACATCTACTTATTTCAGATTTAGTCACACAGGATGTTGTTAGCAGTTGAAAGTCTTCCAAGCTATTCTAGTTGCTTCACCATAAATTGGACCAGGAAACCTAAGATCTGTGTTCTGAGAAAATCATTTGTTATTTCTCAGTGTTCCTGGGTATTCCAATATGTTTCTGTGTGTTGGACACAAGAGTATTGTATTAACACACAGAAACATCCTACATAACCAACTTCTTCATGGAAAAACTTACCTCATCTTTGACGTTTACTTCACTGTTCACAAAACCTAAGTGGATATTCACTAATGCATTACAACTGAAATGTGGGCAGTGGTCTTCTCACTTCTCATCCACCGGAAGTGTCATTATTAATTGAAGAAAGATCACACCACCTAAAGTCCACAGTGTGTCTCTCATTAAATCTCTTCCATAGCATTAAGATTAAAACAAATGGTCCAGTTTCATCTTGGGGATGTTACAGAAAACATTAGACTTGGCCCCTTGGTGTGAGAAGAAATTTTCCTTGCTTTAAGAGCAGGGTATGAAATGAATGATAAACAGTTTTCAACGGGAGTAAAGATCACTTCTCTCAGACTAACTCACAAAGCTCTAATCAAGGACCTTGATGACAAGTGAAATTAAATAAAACATGAGTGCTGAAATACTGCAATATGTTTACGGTGTGCTAGGTCAGAGAGCTGATAATTAACTATTGCCCAAACAGCAGATTGGCAGTAGTTAATTGCTATAACAATAGTTAGTTGAAATGTGCACAATTAAAGATCTTTCCATCTTTTGAGGAAACTTAGTGGGGAAAACGATACTGGGAACTCAAGGACCCTCAAGTGCATGGGCTGTTCACAGGTCTGGAGTCTGACCCCTTGTTAGTCTCCGGTTTTAACATTCCTATCTGCCATGGTAATGCTGTTTATGCTTTTCAGTCCCAAAGCAAATGTCTCTGTGTGTTTTTCCCTGAGCTACCACCCACAGAACTGACACAATCTGAAAACAAATAAATGCAGATGCGCACAATTTAAATAAGTTGAAAAACATGTTTTTATTATCTGCCTAGATTCTTACCCTTAAAATAGTTTGGTTTGACTCTTTGTCAGCCTGCTGTTCTGCTGAATTTGAAGCAACCCTGCAGAGAAGGAGATAGAGTTTAGAACAGGAAACAAATTCCTCAGATGGACTTAGACAAAAATCACTTATAAAAAACCCAAATTCTAAAAGGAGAACTTGAAGATGTCCAACTGCTTGAGGTCTCTGTTTTTTTGAGCTGGGACATGAAGATTGAATCAGATGATCTTGTGGTCCCTTTAGTACTTCCGCTTTATGGACTATTGTTGGAATAAAATTGAAAGAATGTGTGGAAGCTAAGGTCTAACACATGTGATTTCTATGAGTCAGAAATAGAAGAAACGATCAGCTAATGTAATCTCTTGCTGCACACATGGTGTCGAATGAGGGACAAAGCCCAGTCTTTGGGGCCCGGATCTGGCTGAGCATACTCTTCAGTTGGTGTCTAACTAATAAATAAAGAACTGTGGCCCACCATTTCTACTTTGACTTTTATTTTTTTCTGTCATCCCATTCCAGTCCCCCTTTGAAGGCATCCATTCCCTGTGTCTCCTCACAATTTAACTTCCATTTCTTTATTTCTATTAAAATGGATTCTCAACATACCGGGTCTGATTATGTTTCTGGAAAGTCATGCAGAGAATATCTGCTTCAGGTATCATATTTGGTTAGTTTACTTGATGTTTTTAATACATATATGTATCACTGTTAAACAGAGTCTCTGCTCTAGAGAGGCCATGATTTCCCCAGTAGATTTCCCCATGATGCAAAGATCTATATAAATACTTTCAGCTATTCACTTCCTTGTCTGCTGGCTACAACTATCTATCACTAAGTTGCATGGGAAACATTTTTATCTATTTATTTACTATATTGCACTGCTTCTGATCACTGCACAATAGTCTATTGATTTCATGGATGTTCCATTTTATTTCCTTATTGACGGTATTTTAGTTGCCTTTTCTCCTATAAAATCTTGCAAAGGATAACTTTATTTATTTTAATATTTTATTATACCACCATGAGATATACAATTACAAAGATGTTTATGTTTGGGTTTCAGTCATACAGTGTTCCAGCACCCATCTCCCCATCAGTGCCCATTTCCCACCACTAATAACCCCAGTTCCACCCCCTCCCCTAGCCAGCCTCTATGGGAGGTTCTTTATCTCTTCTCTCTCTTTCTTTCTTTCTTTCTTTCTTTCTTTCTTTCTTTCTTTCTTTCTTTCTTTCTTTCTTTCTTTCTTTCTTTCTTTCTTTCTTTCTTTCTTTCTTTCTTTCTTTCTTTCTTTCTTTCTTTCTTTCTTTCTTTCTTTCTTTCTTTCTTTCTTTCTTTCTTTCTTTTCTTTCTTTCTTTCTTTCTTTCTATCTTTCTTTTCTTACACATTGTGCACTGCAATATATACATTTAGCGGTTATACGGTGTATCTTTTTTGCCTATATTAAATTCTCAGTTCTAGGCTGGTTTTATCATTTTAAACAATTATTAGCACACTGTTTCCTTCTCTGTCTTACCTAACCTCTGACTCCTACACACTTGTGGTAGAGTCCACCTTTGACAAGACCTCCTGATTCATGTTTTGCCTGACCTTGGATATTGGTATCATAATATATATGTATGTATATATAGATGCATATAAATACTTATGTCATGCAATTAAATGCAGTCATCCTATATCTGCCTTTTTCCTTTTGGCTAATTTCACTCAACATGAGCCTCTCCATGTCCATCCACTTATAGGCAAATTTTATAACTTCATTTTTTGAAAGGATACCTTTAAATACGTAAGCTTGGGAACCCCCATGATAGTTATCTCATGATCACTTGTATCACTTGTCTTCCTGTTCATTATTGATTTGCTCGAGCAGGCACCAGTGACATCTCTATATGTCCTGTGACATGCTAGTAGAGCCCAAGGGCATCTGCTTGCTCCAGGAACATAAAGAGCCTCAAACCATTCCATCAGGTCATGAGAAAGAGGTTTATAATTGTTACTGGTATTAGGCATGTCAAATACACACGGGTAGCTTGCCAGGCTTTGCTGTGCGGGTGGGATACTCTTGTAGTCACCTCTGATCTCCAGCACTTCTTGATGAACCGCGGTCTGTGACCAGCTCTTCTGCTGGGTGGAGCTCTGACGAGAGGGGAGTCCGGATGTGGAAAATGGCGGCCCTTATGGTGTGGGGCATCATCTGACTTCTTGCGAGTCTCAGCTGGGGTGGCAGGCCAAGGCTAGAACCCGCCATCCCCTCCCGGGGATCTCGTGAGCAGCTGGGCACAGGGAGAGCCTGTAGCAGCTCTGGCCCGTGTGTGTGAGTCTATCATGAGTAGTATCTCAGGATACTACTCAGAAATAGAATAAAAGAGGCTTCAGTTATGCACAGATTCAACTGCCCTTAAGTCTGTTATTTTCACAACCTTTTATATCAATTACTGTTTTTTTATAACTTGATGTGACTTAAATGTCCTTTGTATTTTCATTCTTCTGATTACTTTTGAATATTTATAAACTTGACAGACATGATGTGTTCACCAAGTTCCTTTTCTGGCACATAAGGGAAGAAAACACTTTAGAGTTTTACCTTATGATTAGGTTGTATTCAATGAATCCTGACAGGCAGAACACAAGAAGAAACATAATAAACAAGTATAGTCCTTTGGAGATTACTAGACTGGTGCAGTTTTGCTAACTTCACTTTTTCCTCTTTTCCGAACAGTTGGGGAAGATGTATTTTTTGGCAACAGGTATCCATTCTCATATTTGATTTAAAGAATGTATTACTAGGAAATATTGTTATCATACTAATTGAGAGATCCAACAATATAGCAATATAGTATTGTAAAATATAACAACATAGTATCCTTGCCTTACAAAGTCCCTCCCAGAACTTGACACATAAGAGTATGGGAAAATGTATTATTTTTAAAGGATTTTTCCAGCTTAGGAACTCTTTCTAGAATTATATTAAGAGTCACAGGTGAGTAAAAGGAGTGAATTTCTCCTCTAAAGAAAGGACTATATGCTAGTATTTTGTTGAAGATCTTAGCATCCGTGTTCATCAGGGATATTGGTCTGTAGTTTTCTTTCTTTGTGTTGTCTCTCCCTGCTTTGGGTATCAGGGTGATATGTGCCTCGTAGAAGCTGTTTGGGAGTGTTTCTGTTTCTTCTATTTCCTGGAAGAGCTTGAAAAGGGCTGGCAGTAGGTCCTCCTTAAAGGTTTGGTAGAGTTCACTAGGGAATCCGTCTGGACCTGGGCTTTTGTGTTTGGGCAGACTTTTAATTACTCTTTCTATTTCCTCGATGGTGATAGGCTTATTCAGGTATTGGAGGTCTTCTTGTTTCAGCGGTGGGAGGTTATAGGACTTCAGGAATTTATCCATTTCTTCTAGATTCTCATGTTTCACGGCATACAGGCTCTCAAAGTAATCTCTGATGATCTTTTGGATTTTGTGGTTTCTGTTGTGATGTCACCCTTTTTATTTCTGATTCTGTTTATTTGGGTTTTCTCTTTCCCTGTCCTTACAAGTCTTGCCAATGGTTTGTCAATCTTGTTTATTTTTTCAAAAAACCAGCTCTTGGTTTCATTAATCTTTTGGATTGTTTTTTGGTTTCCAACTCATTGATTTCCTCTCTAAGTTTTATTATTTCCTTTTTTTCTGCCTGGGTTGGGCTCCTTTTGTTGTTCTTTTTCTAATGTCTTCAGCTGTGTAGTCAGGTTATTTATGTGGGCCCTTTCTTGTTTCCTGATGAATGCTTGCAGAGCTATAAACTTCCCTCTTAACACGGCTTTTGCCGTGTCCCACAAGTTCTTATAATTGGTGTCTTCATTTTCATTTGTTTCCAGAAATCTTTGGATTTCCTGTTTGATTTCTTCTATGACCCATTTGTTGTTCAGGAGTGAGCTGTTCAGTTTCCAGGTGTTTGGTTTGACTCCCTGTTTCTGTGTACGGTTAACTTCCATTTTCAGTGCATCATGGTCTGAAAAGATAGCTGACACAATTTCTATCTTTTTTAATTTTATTGAGGTATGCTTTGTGGCTCAGCATGTGGTCTACCTTGGAGAATGTTCCATGTGCACTAGAGAAAAATATGTATTCAGCTTTTTTGGCATGAAGAGCCCTGTATATATCCACTAGCTCTCTTTCTTCCATTTCTTCCTTCAGGGCCAATATTTCCTTGGTGAGTTTCAGTCTTGTTGATCTATCCATCGTTGATAGAGCAGTGTTGAAGTCTCCAACTATTATTGTGCTACTGTTAATGTCTTCTTTGAGGTCTCTTAGCTGTTGTTTTATGTATTTTGCTGACCCCTCGTTGGGTGCGTATATGTTTAGTAGTGTAATTTCTTCCTGGTGTACATACCCTTAATTAATAAGAAGTGGCCTTCGTATAATAAAATACTTCAAAAAAAAGAAATTAGCCAGAAGGAGAGAGACAGATACAGAATGATTGCATTTATCTGCATAACATAAATATATATGTACATATTATGATACCAATATCCAAGGTCAAGTGAAACATATATCAGGAGGTCTTGTCAAAGGTGGAAATTATCACAAACGTGTGGGAGTCAGAGGCTAGATAAGACAGAAAATGGAACAGTGTGCTAATAATTGTCGAGGGTACTAATGCCAACCTAGAACTGAGCATTAAATAGAAGCAAAAAGATACACATGACAACCCTTTAATGTATGTTCTGTAATCCATAGTCTGGAGGGAAAGGAAAAGAGAGAGAGAGAGAAAGGGAAAGAAATAAAGAACCTGTCATGGAGGAGGGCTGGGGGAGGGAGGAGGGAACCGGGGATGTTGGTGGTGGGAGATGGGCACTGGTGGCAGGATGGGTGCTGGAACACTGTATGACCAAAACCCAAATATGAACTTTTTAATTGTATATCTTTGTAATTGTAAAAATAAAAAAAATTTAAAAATTAAAAAAAATAAAAGAAAGGACTATACTTTATGACCTAAAGCCACTACTTTTTGTAACAAAGTTAGTGATTTTTAATCTTTAGTACATACCAACAAGAAATAATCTGACTTGGACTTAAGAAAAATAATATATTCCAGCAATGTACTCTTCAGAAAAGGTATTTTTATTGCTCTAAGAATAGGAAGACTAAGAGTTAAGACATCTAAGATGACATAAAAGCAATTATTCAGCATTTACCTCATTATTTATATAACCTGAAAGGTGCCTGAGTAAGTTTTATTATAGAATCAAAAGTACAGTTTCATCCTTCTGAAAGGGGAAGTACAGGTCTTTCTCCTAAAGTAACAATCATTTAATTTAGTTTCTTGGATAAATTTCAAAATCACCCAACCTCAAGCACATTTTACTTTTCTGTCTATGATTCAGCACATAGCCTTTGATTGCCTTGTTTGGTAATGCAAGCTTCCAAATATTGTTTTGTTCCTTGATGAAAGTTTTGTTCCTTGATGAATTACTGGAATAAACAAAATAAGAATTTTTTTAAAAAAATCTAAATATATAGCCTATAATTTTAGATTTTATGAAATAAGTTTATTCTTATTCTTCCTCACACCCATCCTAAATTTAGAGTTTAAATAAATAGGTCAAATTCTTAAGTTTAGTCTGTTTCTAATTCCTTGAATGCCTATGCCATTAGACTCAGTTGCTTAGGTGGCTGTCTCCAAAGTTGGGTGAAACAAATAAGCTGATGGGCAATTGGAAGAAAGATTTAGGAATTCTTCTTATCTACTTTTTAGCCTAAAAATTAAGAAAAATAATTAAGTATAGCTAATAATTAATGCATACATTGATGTTGACTTATATTAGAGGCTGGACAAAACCAATGCTTACAAAATTCACAGGTGACTTAAAATGATTATTGGAAAGGAAGACTAAAATGAAAATAGTACTACCATGCAAGAAGAAACAAAATTGACTTTACAACCCAATCCAGTGCTTAGTACCAGTCTTTCATCATCCCCTTGCAGGGCTAGCCACAATGTGTAAAAGAGAGGGAGAGAGAAGCAGAGACAGAGAGAGAGAGAGAGACAGAGAGAGAAAGAGAGGAAACGGAGCTACCTATTGAGGCAGCCTGGGGGTGGGTGGGAGGGGTACATTGGTGGTGGAAATGGGGCACTGGTGGAGGGATGGGTGCCGGAATACTGTACTACCAAGAAACAATTATGAACACCTTTGTAATTGTATGTCTCACAGAGGTATAATAATAATTTTTTTTTAAAAAATCAGAGCAATAATCCACTACTCAGCTATCACAGAAAGGTAATGTTTAAAATTACCCACATTGGGCCAGAGAAACAGTACAGACACTTGCCTTGCACAAAGTTGACCAAGGTTTAATCCCAAGCACCTCCTATGGTCTTCCTAATTTGCTAGGAATTATCCCTGAGTCAGGAGTTATTTCTGAGTACTTCAGGTGTTGACAAAAATTGGAAAGAAATGATTTTTTTTATAAATTTTTAATTTTATTTATTTTGGTTTTGAGGTCACACCCATCAATGGTTAGGGATCATTTCTGGTTGTGTACTCAGGAATTATCCCTGACAGTGATGAGGGGACCATATGATATGGTAGGTACCAAACCTGGTTGTTCTGGTGCAAGGCAAATGCCTTCCCCACTGTACTATCACTCTGCCCCTAATAAATAAATGTTAAGAATAAAGTTAATAGAATGATGAATTAAAATGCAAATGGACTATTTACACCATCATGTGTTGGTGTGAACGAGATGGTATGTCTTGAAAGAGTTGCTTATAGTATGAAGCCATCGTGATTAACAAGATTTTAAAAAATTAACATCCACTACTATTCATCATAACCCTATTACTCCCTTTATCATTTTCCTAATATTCTTACATATGGCAACCTTGATGAATAGCCATAGGTTATTTTGTTTGTTTTGTCTCTTCACCAGATTTTGTTTGTTTTGGGGGCCACATCTGGCAGTGCTCAGGGATTGGTCCTCACTCTGTGGGGCCTCAAAGGACCATATGTGATGCTAATAATTAGCTGAGTTGACCATGTCTGAGGCAAGTGCTCTGTTCTCTATGTTATTCCTCTTGTCCCATTAGCTTTATTTCCTCATATTGCACACATGGTGAGATCATCATAATCTGTATTTCTCCATCTCATTTATCTTATTTATATACTCCCTTCAAATTATTCCATTTCATTGAAAGCACTCCCTTGTTTACATTATATATATTTAGATATGTATATGTGTAAAATGTATATATACCACACTTTATCACTTTATCTTTATCCAAACATCAATTAATGGGCATGTCAATTATTTCCATGGCCTAGCTATTGGGAGTAATGCTACAGTGAATATTAAAATAAATAGAACTTTTCAATTTATAATTTCATATTCTTCACATATTTGTCCAGATATATAGGATTGATATTTAGGTAAATAGAACTTTTCAAGTTAATTATTTCAAATTCTTTGCATATCTTTCCATATGTGGGATTGCTGGATTATATGACAGATAGTTCTATGTTTAAATTACTTTAGAAGACATGTTAAATGAACTAAGCCAGAAGAAAGATAAATGCAAGATGCCATACACAGTCAGCCCAGGTTCAATTTCTGGCACGACACATGATCCACCAAGATCTGCCAGGGCTGAGTGCACAGTAAGGAGGAAGCCCTGAGGACTCTTGGGATTGACCCATCAAAAAAAAAAAAATACATAAACATGAACATTATAAAGCAAGGTACTGAGAGTGACCCAATGAGCTCGAAGTCCTCCCCACTCTAAGCAAGAACCCAGTACACTCTTGGCCAACTTCATGCTCTGGATCTCATTCCACCTGGTCCTTTCCATGTGATAGCAAAGGCTCTGTTGCAAGTGTCCACAGGATGTCCCTAGCTCTGTCCCTCTATAACTCAGTTTGAGGACTAAGCAGTTAGCATTCCCATGATAAAGGAAAAGCTATTTTCCCTGTTTCTCTCAGGACCACTTTTATTCTCTCAGAAAGTTTCCTCAAAAAAGAAAAATAGAAAAAAAGTAGAGTCTTCCTCTCACAGATCAGCATGATCAGGCACCCATTCAGATGGCATTGCAGTGATGAGAGGACCCACACATCTGGTATCAGAGAGAATGCTTATGGTCCAGAGCTATTGTATAGCAGGTAGCATGTCTGCATTGCAGGTAGCTGCGGAGTTCATTCAAAGCTCAAAGCATGCATGGAACTTCATGAAGTTGACTGTGCGCCAATGAGACTCAGTTTCTTTCTTTCTTTCTTTCTTTTTTTTTTTTTTTTTTTTTCGGGTCACACCCTGCAATGCTCAGGGGGTTATTCCGGGCTCTGCACTCAGGAATTACTCCTGGCGGTGCTCGGGGACTATATGGGATGCCGAGGATCGAACCCTAGCCGGCACAGGCCGACCGCGTGCAAGGCAAACGCTCTACCTGCTGGGCTATCTCTCTGGCCCCGAGACTCAATTTCTTATTGCTGGAACTACAGTGATAGTACAGCAGATAGGTCACTTCCCTTGCACACAGTCATCCTGACTTCGATCCAGGCATCCCATATGGTTTCCAGAATAGTGCTAGTAGTTTTTACTAAGTGCAGAGGCAGAAGCAAGCCTTGGGTAGTGCAGATGAACTGGGTGAGCGCAGAGATTTATTTATTGTCACTGCACTCTAAAACACAGAGAACTCTGGAAACAGATCTGGGAGTGACCAAGCGAAGAGTCAGGAAAGGACTAGGTTGGTTTCTTTGGGTCAGTGGTCTGCAAGGCAAATGCCCTCCCCACTGGATATCGCTCTGGCCCCTCAAATTGCTTTCTTTAAGCAATTTAATTTAATGAGACTCACAGACATGGGGCAGAGCTACTATCAGCTCTTCCTCTGCCCAGCCGCTCACGAGGTGCCTGGTAGGGATGGCAGGTTCTAGCCCTGGCCCGCCACCCCAGCAGAGCCTCGCAACAAGCCAGGCAACCCCTCACTCCATGAGGACTGCCATGTTCCACATCCGTACTTCCCTCTCATCAGAACTCCACCCAGCAGAAGAGCCTATTACAGCTCAGCTCACCGGACCCACCCTGCAGCAGTCTTTTTTCAAGTCAGGCCCAGGTATGCTGATCCAGAGACTCACAGACATGAGGCAGAGCTGCTACTGGCTCTCCCTGTGCCCAGCCGCTCACGAGGCACCTGGGAAGGATGGCGGGTTCTAGCCCTGGTCCACCACCCCAGCAGAGCCTCACAACAAACCCAGATGACCCCCCACTCTATGTGGGCTGCCATTTTCCACATCTGGACTTCCCTCTCGTCAGAACTCCACCCAGAAGAAGAGCTTATTTCAGCCCGGCTAGCGGTTCATCAATAAATGCTGGATTTATAGGTGACTACAAGAGTATGCTATCAGCACGGCAGAGCCTGGCAAGCTACCCATGTCATATTTGATATGCCTCATTCCCATGACCTGATGGAATGATTTGAGGCCCTTTATGTTCCTGGAGCAAGCAGATGCCCTTGGGCTCTACTAGCATGAGACAGGACATATGGAGATGTTACTGGTGCCTGCTCGAGCAAATGGATCATGAACGGGAAGACAGTGATACCGTGATACAGCGATTAAGAATCTTTTTTTTCCTGTTTCAGATTTTTATTCTTTGAACATGAAATGTGTGCACAACAGCGGTTATCTGGCAAATCTGAGGCCTTCACCCTCTCACCCACATTGGTCGTGGCCTCATACGACAACTCGGTGTCTGTCGTATTCCTTCCTCACGTGGTTTCTTCTAAAGGGTCAGTTCTGGGACTCTTCCCAGTTGTTTCTGGCTTTTGCTGTGCGTGTGCTAAACAGATGCTTTTATTTTTTTGTTTCAGGCCTTTGGAAAGATATTTTGTTTGTTATATATATTTTTTTTAAATGCGTCCAGGGTAGCTCCTGCTTTTTCCCTAACCACTGTCCAGCGCCTCGGATGTTCCTTCAACCTCACAAAAGACTTGAGGGGACCGGCGGCCATGTGAACCAACTTCAATAAAATAAATAAATAGAAATACTTAAACTGATTTTATTTGTTTATTTTTATACTTTGCCCCCCTATCAAGTTGTGGTCTACTTAGAGACTAAATTACTAAGATCTAGCATTATCTGGCCAGATATAAGGAGGGAAGTAGGTATTGCAGTGTTAGATACAGGTGTTGGATAATTTGGAAGTTTTGTGACCTTAGATACAAATTAGATTTATTTGCTGAAAGGCCTTGTAAACACTTGAAGAAAATAATAACCTCAAAATTTTGTTAACTTTTTTCAATTAAAATATAGATTTTTCGCAACCTAAAAGAATATTTTATTACTAGACACTTCTTTAACTTTCCCCTTTACCTCTCCTGAATCCCCATTATAGCATATTAAAAAGTCCTGTGGGATGTTGGAGGCCGGAGTGACAGTACATTGGGTATGTGTAAGGCACTTGCCTTGCATGTAACTGATCTGCTTTTTTTTCCTTTTTGGGTCACACCCGGTGATGTTCAGGGGTTATTCCTGGCTCTTGGCTCAGAAATTACTCCTGGCGGTGCATGGGGACCATATGGGATGCCCTGGATCGAACCCGTGTTGGCCTCATGCAAGGCAAACGCCCTACCCGCTGTGACCTGCTTTAATCCTCGGCATCCCATATGGCCCCAGAGAGCACTGCCAGAAATAATTCCTGGCTGCAGAGGCAAAAGTAATCCCTGAGCATTGCCAAGTGTGGCCCCAAAACTAAAAACAACTGAAAATAAATACTCGGGGCCGGAGCGATAGCACAGCGGCTAGGACGTTGCCTTGCACGCGGCTGACCCGGGTTCTATCCTAGGCATCCCATATGGTCCCCTGAGCACCGCCAGGAGTAATTCTTGAGTGAAAAAGCCAGGAGTAACCCTCAGTGTCACCGGATGTGACTCAAAAGTGAAAATAAGTCCTATACATATAATAGCTGTAATTAAGAAATGTATATAAGGACTCATTAGAGTTGACAACAGATAGAACAACTATTTCCTACTGTATGATATTGGTTAGTTTCCAAAATCCTGGAAATTAAGTTCCTAGTATAACCTTTTATATAAATTGTACAAATCACAAACCTCAATTTTTTATGATGCTCCTGAGAATTGCATACATTAATTCATCCAAAAGTTTAACTTTATCAAAAGCAAGGAAAGATTCGTGTAACATTAGACTCTGCCTCCCTCCAAACAACCACCCTCCCTCACTTTTATCCTAGTTTAAGGTTGTGCTGTATTTCAAAAGGGTGAATTTTAGTCCGATCATTAGATTTAGTGGAGGGATTAGTGATGTAATATGAATGTGGATGCCAGTTTAGTTGAGGAATTAATGTTACTATTTCTTCCAGAATCCTCAGAGTAAGAAATTCCAGACTAATGCCAAGACCAGGCAGCTTCATAGACATAAAGATTTTTCCCATTTGGACTGATCTGGCAAATTCTTAATAGATGTTTCCCATTTGGATCTTATCTGACACAGAGACTCACCCTCTTCCATTTCACTTTAACACTATTTTCTTTTCTATCCTAAAGAGTGGAAAAAGACAGCAGTTTTGAAATTGTGCCTGATTTTTCACTCCCACATTTGTACAGCTTTTTCCTTTCTTAAGTCATTAGTGAACGAACACGTATTTTTCTTTGTTTAAACTTGTCTAATTTTTTTTTCGCCTGAACAAGCTTTCCAAAAATCAGTTCTCTTACTAGAGAGTCATAGACTGTATACCTATGTAAAACAGATAAACCCTGCCTTCTGATTGTCATTTATTGATAGCACTCACTTAAGAATACCCATCACATGATGATATCTTTGCATAACAAGCATGGCGTCTCTTTAGTTGTAAGCAACAGCAAAATAAAAGGAAACCTTACAGACAAGTTTTTCTCACCATTTTTCTGCTGATAAAGGTTTAACATCCAAAATATATTTGAAGCACTTGTAAAGCGTAAAACAGGAAAATTAAACTACCCCACCAGAAAAGGGGGAAATGGAGTTATAAAGATAATAGTTTGGAAGGCATGAAACTGAACTGGGATTTGATCTCTAGTAAGCCACAGTGTCCCTAAGCCTACTAGCAGTGATCCCTGAGTACACTGCCAGAAGTAAGTCCTGAGTGCAGTTGAGTGTGGCCCTCAAATCAAACCAAACCAAACCAAACCGAACCGAACCAAACCAAACCAAACCAAACCAAACCAAACCAAACCAAACCAAACCGAACCGAACCGAACCAAACCAAACCAAACCAAATCAAAACAAACCAAATCAAACCAACAAAACAAAACAAAACAAAACAAAAGGGAGAAGAGAAAAAATGTATGCTTAAACAATAAAGATGGCCAATGGGTATAAAAACAAAGTTCTTCATCCTGATCATCAGGCAAATACAAATCAAAACAACAATAAGATATAATCTCAGACCTGTGAGGATGGCACATTAAAACAATAGCAACATAAAACAGCTGGTGCTGGTACAGATATGAGTAAAAAGGAGCCTCCATTTCCTTACTGTTGGGCGGAATGTTGAAACCTCCTTAGAAAACAGTATGAACACTTCTCAAAACGCTGAGAATTAAGCTTCCATAGAATTCAGCAATCCCACTTCTTGGCAACTACTTCAGGGTCCTGAAAACACTATTTTTTAAAGGTCATGCGTGTCCAGATTTTCACTGCAGCACTATTCACACTAGTCAAAATCTGTAAATAACCCAAGTGCCCAAGAAGAGATGATTGAATAAAGAAACTGCAGTATATATGAACAATCAAATACTACTCGGCTATAAGAAAAAATAAGATCATGAGAGTATCATGCTGAGTGAAATCAGACAGGAGAGAGAGAGAGAGAGAGAGAGAGAGAGAGAGAGAGAGAGAGAGAGAGAGACCAGATTGATCTCTCATATGTGGGATATAATGAAATACATTAGAGAAAAGAAATGGCCAAAGGCAACAAAACTGAGTTTAGGGAGGGAGAAGGAAATGGAGGAAGTCCCTGGGACATTGGTGGAAGGAAGTGGGTACTCTACTGATGGGTGTAGTATTGAAATGACATGTATGAAACTATCATTAATATTATTGTAAAATTTGGTAACTCAATATAAATGTGTAAAACATTTTAATAAATGATAAATGTACTTGTAAAATGTGATTTTCAAAGAGGTAGTCTGGCAAGGTGGGACAGAACTGGGAACAGTGTTGGAGAGAAGTTGGCAATGATTATGGGATTGGTGCTAGAATATTACATGTGTTAAACTCAACCATCAAACATTTTTCAAAATATTTAATAAAATTTTAAAAAATTAAGAGGAAGACTTTTTATTTAGGCTGAAATATGGGAAATAAATGCCCAATTATTCACTATTGCTACAGAAGTTGCAAATAAAGAAAAGTGATCCTATGTTATTTCATTATAGACTGGTGAAGAAATTTCTTTTTCTAGCAGAAATAAATGTGGCATGTATGAATGTGCAGCATCCCTAGAAAGATCTTGCTTATGAAGCTATTTCCCTGGGGCTGGGGAGACAGCTCAAAGGGTTGAAGGGAATACCTTACATACTTAATATATTTAGTTTAATCACTGCCACTGCATACCCCATCCCAGCACCACGTGGTTTGGGTGTAGCACTGGAAGACACCCACAATCCCCAGCACCCATCCCCATGGGCCCACGAAGTATTGAAACAACCTCTGAAAAGTAGGGGGGGCTCCTATTGAAGAAAAAAAAAACTAAGATGCTGCCTCTTAGTGATTTTTTTTAATCAGCAACACTGTCACTGTATCACTGTCTTCCCGTTCATCATCGATTTGCTCGAGCAGGCACCAGTAACATCTCCATATGACCTGTCTCATGCAAGTAGAGCCCAAGGATACCTGCTTGCTCCAGGAACATAAAGAGCCTCAAACCATTCCGTCAGGTCATGGGAATGAGGTCTAAAATGCTACCTGCACGGCAGAAGCCTGGCTAGCTACCCGTGTCGTATTTGATATGCCAGATACCAGTAACAATTAAAGACCTCATTCCCAATCAGCAACACAGCGAAGAAAAATGCATCATACAGCTATTTTCATACTACTTTTGTAGATGTATTCAAAGAATGTTATCAATTACAAAAACTGGAATAGAAGACACGTTTTGTATTTTAAACTTTAGATACACGTTTTTTCAGTGCTGTGCAGGATTTTCCTGGCGGGCGGAGGGCACAGGGTGGAGGAGTGGTAGAAGTTGAACCATACCCATCAGTGCTCCAGGCTTAGTCCCTGGTTCCCTTCTCAGGGATTACTCCAGGCTATGCTTAGAGGACCATACGGTACCAGAGACTGAACCAGGTTTAGCTGCATGGAAGGTAATGTTTTACCCACTGTTTTATCTCTCTATTCTCAAGCAGTATATGCCTGTCATTTATATACATTTCAGACTGATTTTTTTTGATAGCCTATACTTAGCTATAGGCTAAGCACATTAAGTTTTCTCTAGATGAACTGAGACAGTGAGCTGCTCTGAAACCTATTGCAACACAGAAAAACACCTGTAGTAGGAGACTTTCTCTGGAGTAAAGAAAATGATGAATTTTAAAAGGTAAACCAATTTCAACCAAAGCCAAATAAATCAAAACATGGAATTTTTTATTTTAAAACTTTATGATTTAAATATTAAACTTAAAGAAATAGTAAGCATATTTTAAAGATGAAGTTCTTGTGAAAATTAAAATTATAAAATACCTCCCTATTTTGAAATACCAGTAATTACTGAGCAATGAAAATGGGCATGGAGTGGGGGATGAAAATACAGGAATGTCTGCCTCCTGTTGGCACTGGACTCAGTTTCTAAATACAAGAAAATTGTCAGTAATATTTTCATGAAGCACCTGAGCACTGTGAAATTGTTCTCATTGGCTGCCTTCTCTTCCTCCTCCCCTCCTCCCTCCTCCTCCTCCTCCTCTTTTTCTTCTTCTTCTCCTCCTTCTCCTTTTCCTCCTCCTCCCCCTTCTCCTCCTTCTTATTCTTCCTTCTTTTTTCCTCTTCCTTTTCCTCTTCCTCCTTCTTTCTTCTTTTTCCTCTTCTCCTCTTCTTCCTCTTCTTCCTTCTTTCTTCTTTTTCTTCCTCCTCTTCTTTTTCTTCTCTCTTCCTCTTCCTCCTTCTCTCTTCTTCTTCTTCTTCTTCTTCTTCTTCTTCCTCCTCCTCCTCCTTCTTCTTCTTCTTCTTGTTCTTCTTAGTCTTCTTCTTTCTTCTTCTTCTTCTTCTTCTTCTTCTTCTTCTTCTTCTTCTTCTTCTTCTTCTTCTTCTCCTTCTCCTTCTCTTCTCCTTCACCTCCTCTTCCACCTCTTCCTTCTCCTTCTCCTTTTCTTTCTCCTTCTCCACTTTGACCCCCTCCTGCACCTCCTTTTTCATCCTTCTCATCCTCATCCTCGACCTCCTTTTCTCTCTCTCTCACTCCTTCTCTCCACTTTCCTACTTTTGAATTTTGTGTTTCCTTGGTGACTAGGAAGGTGGGATTTGGAGGTGGGTGTTGGTTTCAACTGACCAATCATGCTGAATTGCTGGAAGCTGGTTGAGTTCAGGAGTTGAAAGCTGTGATTAATTGGGGACTGGATAATCTCTGGAAAAATATTTCTTGGATAAACTCTGCTTTTTTCCACTTATATTTAGAGCTTTCTATCAACTGAATATTTCTTTAGTGAAGTTCTAATCTCAGATTTTATTTCATTTGATTTAGGGTTGGGCTTTTAAGGAATCATACAGGTAAAGACCTAGTGGCCTTATTGAAAAATGAAGATATTTCTCTCTCATCTGAGGTATCAGAGAATGAGGACCTTCTGTCAGCCAGAAAGAGATCTGTCATGAATATCTGATGATTTAGGTATTCCAGTATCACATGGCAATTTTCCATTAGAAAATGAACTTCACTTGTTCAAATTATTCCATCTCTGACTTTTTTTCTTAATGGAAACTAGGGTATTGTGACCAGAACCAGATCTGTTAGGTTCCAGTTGCAACTCTGAAACATATTAGCTGTGTGACATTAGACTATTTAGTTCCCCTCTCTGAATATATTTCTTCATCTGCAAAGTGAGAATAATCATCCCACATTGAAATGTTATAAGAATAAAATAAGCTAATGTATTTATTGATCAATAGATAATATTATTAGATATTACTAATGATAGTAATCAGTAGTCAATAATTATTAATGCTATTTATTATTTGAAGATGTCATCAAATAGTTTCCCTCTCATCCAAAAGGACCCAAAATCCAAAATTAATTTATTTTCTTACATTTTAATTGAATACTGCTTTGGCAAATAAAATTAATTCCCTTAATTATAATAGAAATCTGTTTTGGCAAATACCAAAAGTCTACAAGGAAAAAACCCTAAGAGACTGTTTAATGACTTGCTGACTTATTCCCTTAATAAACATTTAATGGGGCGGGCAGCGGTCCAGGCCCGCCCGCCGGGCGGTGGGGGCCGGCGGGTGACCCAAAAAAAAAAAGAAAAATAAACATAATAGCCCAGCAAGATGGTTTGGAAGCTGAAAAAAAGATCATGATAATCTTGTAGTCTCTGACTTATATTCAGTGAACTTCTAAAACTGTATATAACAATGCAAATTTGAGTATCCTCAAGGGAAGTTACTGGTATCAGTCTGTGATGAGCCTAAAGGCGAAGGAACTCTCAGGTCCTGAGGAAGGCCTTCTGGCAAGGGTGAGGCAGATGTACAGGCGTTAGGAGAGTGTGAGAAGGAAAGTGCCAAAAACAGAGCCAGAGTGCTCACCCACCTTGAGTATCAACCTGCACAGGTCTAGGGAGAAATAGGCACAGTGTATCAAGGTTCTCCAAGAGTAGAATATGATGTTTGGCTCACACAGATTTGAAAAAGACAGAGTGATAAAAGAGAGTGTAAGAGCCATTTCCTAATCACAGTGGTAGTAGATAAGTGGCCAAAAGTGACTAATTTTCCACCTGGAGTACCGGGTAGGTAGTATTGTTTTCACAGGAATAGGTGGTCGAGTATGAATGGTGTCATAAGTTTGGCAATTTTAGAAATAATAATTTTTATCTTGTGGTTTTCTGCACTCACTCAGGGATCACTGATGTGGCGCCAGGGATGCAGCTGGGCTTGGCAGCTTATAAGGCAAGACCTTAACTAGCTGTACTATCTCTCTGGACCCCTCAGTTTAAATCCTTGGTGTCTTGACTTTTCCATCCGATCATTTCTTGATTTTTCATGAACTTAACTTCATTATTTATAAAACTACCAAACCAAGTAGATCTATTTTTATTTCTTCCCTCAAAGACTCCTTTCCCACATTTAATCAGTTAGCCACAGAAGCCACTGTGGTTTCCTAAGACACAAAATCATTTCTCAGAAAAATTATTTTAAACTTCATTGTTAAATAAGTATGAATGGTTTTTCTCAAGGCTCTTTTTTCTGAAAATTTGCCTATTGTAAATAGATGAAATTATTTTTAAACGTATAAACATTATATTTTCAAAACTGCTACTCTCCATTTTTTAAATTAATCCCACCTTTTCTTACATGCATTATTGTCACTTGTATTAAAGTAATTACTAATATGAACATGGGGCCATGCTAAGCTCTGCTTTGTTAACTTAGATTCGCAGATTCTGACAATAGTTCTGTCAGAACTACTGAATAGTTTCAATAGGAGTTACGTAAAATAAACTACATATAGGTTAAATCTGAGGGAAAATCAGAAAAATTGAAGTTGGAAAAATCAGGTAAATTAAATGATGGACATATGTTGAAGTAAAACATATGCGGAGAAAGGAAACTTAGAGATACGAAACTAAACAAAATTAACTGCCTATAGGTGAATAGTTAAAATAGAGAAGCATTTATGGTTCAGATTATAATATGGCATTTGAAAAAGTGGAGAATTAGAATTAGAGGTTAAGAAGAAGAATGAATTAATTCAATGTGGCACAGTATTCCTATGTTTATTCTGCTGGGAGATAATTAGCCTGTAAAATTTGACAACCATAATTTAAAGAGTCATACAAATTGTATCTAAGAAAAAACGTTCTTCACATGGACATTCTAATTTTACAATTCAGATTAGCTCTGTTTTTTGGGAGTATGTGTCAGTTCATTTAAGTTCTTCCTCTTTATCCTGTGGTTTCCTATTCATATATGTTATTTCTATTCCCCGGTATATGCTCTTCATGCCATCTAATCCCACTGATTCATCAAGTACTTAATGTCCTCCTTATTTCTCCCCCTCTTTATAGTGCCTCTGTAGAGTCAGCCTTTAACTCTGTATTCCTGTCTAATTTTATCTGGTCAGTTCTGTAGATACCATGTAATATTAGACCCATCTCTGGCCCCAAGGTATTGCATTTGATATCTATTCACTGCTTTCTCCCATGCCAAAAATCAATCTATAATAAAGATGAATAAATCATTTTTCCAACTGTAATAAGATCATTGTATTTTAATTATTGAGCCAGAAGAATCTTTCCTAGGAGCAGATGTTGAACCCAGGTCATTTGAGAGAACCAGGCAAATGCACCAGTTCAGAATGACCTAAAAAGGTCTGTAAAAAAAGCTCCTTTTACAGGAATTTAAGCAGAGATCTTGTGATTAAAAGGTAATATTAATGTGTGTATTTATTTATTAGCATTTAAGAATTAAAAAAATAATTTCAAACTAAAAATGATAGAATTGTCTGAATTATTTTTTATCTAAAGCTTTTTGCTGCATTGTTGTTCTCAGTAATTGTGAAGATTTGAGTCTTAGTTGTATGTGATCATATATGGGCCCACTTCCAACTCTGAATTACTTAATTATGGAAATGGGTAAGGAACTGCAATTATGCAAAAGAAATGTTTTATTTGTTTAATAATATAGATAAATCAACCTTTATAAATATTTAAAACTATGTACACCCCAATCAATTTTATTACTGTACTCTAGTTAATAAAGTGCTAATAATATCCATGAATACAATTCAAAAATCTAGCGTCCAGAAAAATTTAATTAATTATTTTATTTAGGTAACATTGGTTTACAAGATTGTCAGATGATATATTTGATATATTTTAGAGATATAATATTATCACACCACAGCCACCAGCAAGGAAATATTATTTAAGAAATATTATTATGCTTAGATATTGACCTTTTCCTTGCATGTAACCTAATGAGTAATTTTATTCTGCTACTCTAAGGTAATTTAAAAACAGTCTCATATACAATTGATAGACAATTTAGTGATATTCAAAACAGAACCTTAACATGTGTTTATTGCACTTGAAATATTACCAAATGAAACTCAGAAAACAATCCTGTAGCTCCTTAACTATTTGCACAATGGCTCTGGAATAAGTTTTAAAATATTTTAGGAAAATTGAAACATTTCACACATACAGAACTGATTCATGATACTTTTATATAGAAAACATATGTACATAACTTGTATTTATTAAAGGGCATTAGAAAAGAAACTTTCTGATTAACATCCCCAGGGATGAAAATAAGCAAACATTTCTCCTCCTATGAACACATTCTTTGGTGTCTCCCTCAATCTTTCCCCTCTTTTTGTGCTCCCAGAGCAATAATTCTAAGTTTGCATACACACAAAAACACACACATTCATCCTTAATTGTGTCAAAGGGACAATGAAATACAGAGATCATTTGAAACAGGACCAAAAAGCCGGGGACAAAAAAGTAAAGGAAGGCTACAATTTCATGAAAGAAATAAAATTGACAGGCAAAATATAGACAGAGAGAAAATGAAATCATACACTGAGAAGTAGAGGTTATGAGAAGTTTAAAAAGAATGCAGAGAAATAGAAATGAGATATAAGAATTTGAGCGAGTAAATCAGAAAATTTTGAGACACAAATGAATTGAAGAAGTTAAGAAAGAGGGGGGAGAGAGAAAATCAGAGGTAACAAAAAATTAAATCTGAGGGAAAATCGGAAAGATTGAAATTGGAAAACATCAGGTAAATTAAGAGATGGACATAACGTTGAAGAAAAACAGATATATGGAGAAAAGGAGACTTAGTGATATGAAACTGAACAAAAGTTTATTTTAATATTTTGACACACCATCCTTAATGTGAAGATAATACAGACTCTTCAAAATTATTATTTTTTTCAGTTATTATTATTTAGCAGCATTTCTGACAAGCTCTGTGACTTCCAGGGGGACACTGCTTGGTGTCATGGTTTCCTTCTTCATGACGCTAACGAGGATATTGGCCTGTTAAATTTCTTTCAACACCAAAATTCAAAGAGATAAAACAGTGTAATACTTTTTTATAAGAAGATAAAGTTGGAATTCATTGAATTAATTTTCCTTTTGTAATTTAGAGGATGTTTGAAACAGCAGTTTACGATGTTCACAGATGCCATTTGTAAATTACACAGGCTACATGTGGACATTCTGATAGATGTGCACACATGATTTAATTTTTCTGGCAGTGTTCTCACATTCTACTACGCATATTCCAATCTCCAGAGAGTCACTTTCTCTCATTGGCTGTGTGAGAGGAGGATCAAGATAAACTTTGGGTCATTTCTAAAGTTCAAAAGGGTGGGGGTATAATATGTGGGCTTGTATTGTTTCTTAACTGGAGATAAAACAATAGTGAATTGGGGGAAGGTAAAGGATTGATAAGGAGGCAGGAGGAAGGAGAGCTAGAGCCAAATTGCAAAGTCATGACTGCTCCTGGGTGCGTATTTGTAAATCTTCCCAGAACTTGACTAGCTCTCAAAATAATGGAACATTTTTCAATTTTAAACAAAACTAGCTTCATCTTTTCTTCTTTATCATCAATGCCATTAAAAATCAATGGTCCATGAAATGTGGTGTAACCTAGACTTGGCAGGAAAAGGCTATAGCATTACCTAAGCCTTTATGTCCCAGGGCAGGAACAGGAGAAAAAACTGACTCTTTTCTTTTACTTTGCATTTCTTTAGAAGCAGATGCTCAATGTCTTGTCTTCTTCAAATTTTCTTTTTTTTTTTTTTTTTTTGTAGGAGGGGGGGTTGGGAGGGAGGGCAAAGGGAAACCCTGCAGTGCTCAGAGTTTACTTTTAGGTCTGCACTCAAGAATCACTCCCGGTGGTTCTGGGGATCAAACCCAGTTAAGCTGCATGCAAGGCCAGTGTCCCACCTGCTACATTATTGCTCTGACAATAGTGTAGTGTAGTCCCCTCAGTGTTTTCCTAGGGAGAAAGCATTTAGCTTTCAAGCTCAACGAGCTAGAAACTGAGTGAACAGAAACTGAACAGACACATATGAGGGACCCGATCTAATAACTTTCACAGGGTTCCGTAGGAGCTGGTAAAGGATCATTGACATCATCTCAATAGGCTAAACTTTTCTCTTGTTTCATTTACAGTTTCTTTTATGACACTTATTTTATTGTGACCCATGAAGGGAAATCCAGACTGCTTTTTTCAGTACTCCTTCAGTATCTTGGCAATGAAAACCAGAAGGGTCAGCGTCAGCCCTGGAAAGGAGTGGTTCCTTGGCTGTCTTTCAAGCCAGCGGTGCCTTTAAGCCATTAGGTCTGTGTCTAGTGTGGTCTGTCTTACTTTCCCCTAAGTTTCTGACATATCAGCAGAGCCAGAAAAACCTCACTACTTGTATCCCATCACCTAGTTATGGACCTGGAAATGGAGGTTTTGCATTGAAGGCAAAGAGCACAGCTCTGCTTTGAAGGGTAGAAGACAATTCTTGCCTTTGGAAGTCAAGGGTGAAGGGGTTACCAGTCCCCAGGTAGATCAAAGTTGGTTTGTCAGAGCCCTTACTTCCTTTCATTCAATATGGATCAGAGCTTTCAGAAGAGAGAAGAATCTACACACAATAATTCAAGCTAAGAAAATGTGTGTTTTGAGAACATCTTATCTGGCCTCTTGTGAGCTTTTGGGCCTTCAAAGACTGGAGCATGTGAGGTGTTCTAGGAGAAATGATATGCCTCCAGGCATCAACACCAGAGGTGTGAATTGTGACATATAATTATATTGGCCAAAATTTGAACTACATACAATGCATCCAAGTTTTAAATGCATGCAAGCTTTTCAAAGTAAATGTTATATCAATGGAATAAAAACAATAGCTTAATGGCACTGCAACTTTTGCCAATTGTCTGGAAAAATAAAGCTTAAAGGTCAAAACTTGAATCCCTCAGGAAGTTTCAAATGCATGTGAGAATTGAGTGGAAGGGAGGCACAGGAGACAAGAGAGAATTATGGTTGTTTGATGAAAGTTACTCTTTAGTTTTTAAGTCAAGGAAGTTAATAAAAAACTTTTTATGAAGACTCTCAGCAGATCTGTTAATCATTGCTTTCTTTTTTTTTTTTTTTGCTTTTAGGGTCACACCCGGCAATGCTCAGGGTTTCTCCTGGCTCTGCACTCAGGAATTACTCCTGGCAGTGCTGGGGGGACCATATGGGATGCCAGGGATAGAACCCAGGCCGGCATGGGCCCAGCCGCGATTCAAGGCAAACGCTCTACCCACTGGGCTATCGCTCAGGCCCCAATCATTTCTTTTCATTGGTTGTGTTTCCCTTTATGTATTAAAGAACTATAGATGTAGCCCTATCTCCTGACCTTCTTCGAGTATCACCTCCATGTTAAACATAGTTGCTAAGTTTGAGGAGCTTACTGCCACGTATAGTCAACAATGGACAAAGTTGTCTGTGATACAACTTCAGAAAAACTTACCGATCTGTAAAATGATGAGAACCATGTCAGGGCCCACTTTATGGGGTGATGACAGGAGTTAAAATAAAAGCTTGCATGATGTAAAGAACTTTGCACCATGCCAAGTTGCCTTATATGTACAAAAAGTGACTGCATGTATTGAATTTTTAAGATAATGGTTATGTTAAATGATAGATCTTGGGAGGGGGCTTTATCCATCTCAGGCTTTAATAGTCATAACAAGAGCGATGAGAAAATTATATTTCAAATCTCAATCGGAAGAACATTGGAATGCCCCTTCAAAATCAGGAAGCTCTCGCTTTCCTATTCAGATTGCTCTGTCTCGTTCAGACTCCTCTACATTCCATCCTTTACTACTCCCGTGGCCCTCAGCATGCTTTTACCCCATCGATCTGGACTTTCACATTTCCATCTACAGAGTGTGAGTGTATCTATTAGGAGCAAGAGCACCTGGCTTCTCTCATTTTGGAAAGCTCCATTCTCTCCAGAGATAAATGTGAACTGTATTTGCAGATGGAAAAAAACAACCTGTCATTATTCACTTTTAGTTTTTTTTTGCTTTGGTCCCGCGCTCAGGGGTTTCTCCTGGCTCTGCACTCAGGAATCTGGCGGCTTATCTTAGAACTAAATATAAAATTATTTTCTTGCCTATTCTAAGCAATATTTTCCTGGGGAAAATATTCTTTCTTCTAAGTTAGCTTTGAATTTCATCTGACTGTGCCTGGCAACAAAACCCTTGAAAGAAAGGAAACCAGGAGAATTCATGAAGCAACAAAAATAAAGGATCATGAGGATACTGTGAGGTCCCACCAAGAACTAAGCATGGGATTTTTCAGAGGGACTCTGAGCCTTCATCTGAGCCTATATTCACCAAATACTGCAGGTGGATCCTTTTACAAGGAATCCTGGGATGAGAAAGAGAGTGAATCTTGGGACAACTGGAAGAGAATCTTTAAGACAAGCGAGGAGACAGAGAATTGGTCCAGGACTTTGAAGACAATAACTGAGAATTTTAATTTGTTATGGTGGGCAATGGGGAAAGACTTAATTATAACCAGAAGGATCATGAAATCCGTTCACTGTCATACTTTCTGCTTGTCAACTCACATGGTGGGCAGAAGGAGGAGGTTTTGGAATATGTAAACAAATGCAAACAATGAGGTACAAACATTTGCATGTTTAATTAGAAAACTTTGTTCACTTAGAGTACTCAATGCTGGCAAAGATAAATTTTTATAGTATAGTTACAATGTAAATTAGAATAATAATTTTTAAAACAATTTATAAATATGTGCAACTCTTAATAGCTTATGCTCTTTGACCAAGTAATCCTATTTCCAGCTATCAAATCCAAAATGCAAAACAAGCTGTGGAATTGAAGATTCATCATAGTTTAATAGTAAAAGGTTATGCAATCCTTAATACTTAAAATATGTAAATAGAAAATAGTTAATATATTGCAGTAAGTGGGGAAAAAGCAGGGTTTAAACCTGTATTTGTGCAAGCAATTTAAAACATCTTTAGGAAAAAAAGGGTCAAAAAATGGAAAAATCATAACCATTGTATTTAGGGAGGATAATTTAATATTTTTATTTTCTCTTCTCTCCAAACTTTAAATTAAAAGATTACCTTATTTCCTGATTTAAAATAAAGTACTAAAACAATTCCATTTTATAATCAGCTCATATCATTACTCACAGACTAACTGTAAATTAAATTATGACTTTTTTATGAACCTGTGGACATACTTTTCATAATTTCCTGGAAGTAGAAATAAAATTAAAGAATGTATAAACTTTGGTAACTTCATTATAAAGACAAATTAGTGGGCAGTAATACACTTTTTTTAATTCAATATTAAGTTTCATCTAAATTTAGATCTAAACTTTATACTAAAATAACTGAACACTAATAAAATTAAATACATTATTTGTGTTATTTTTCAGGGGTGGGATGGAGCTAGAATCTGATTTATTTATGTGGTATTGAGATAGTGAACTTTCTTTCCTGGACCTGGAGCGTACTACAATTGTGGTTCCTAGCTTTCTTATTTTATATTTCCTCCCTTCCTAAATTTTTCACTCACCTTTTATTAGGAAAATTTTAATACACACAGAAAAGTAAAAGAATTACTTCTGTATGTCCCCGATAGAAGGATAAATTTTGTTTCAACCACTCAACATTACTGCCCTGATTAGTTATCTTTGTCTTACTGTTATTGAGTTTGGAATGGAATGTAAGACTCTTGCAGCTTCATTGTTAGAACTTAAGATGTCCAGATAGTTGTCAAATGGAAGAAAATATTTAGAAGACGTGTCTGAACCTCTATGCTGAAAACAAATCTTTCCTTGAAAATTCTCAATAAGGCAATATTATTTTTTCCTTATTTCTTTCTTAGGGATCTCAGTTCTATTGATAGAGTCAAGTTTATTTACTGTGTAACATTTTCATTGGGTGTTGTATCAGAACATTGTATACATGAAATGGTGTCACTAACAGTGTTATAAATAATAGTGTATGAGACAAGGATAAATAAGCAAACAACTATAACAAAAGAATTCTGTGGTTAATATTGTATTAGAGAGAGATTTTATCATTAGTATTATCTTCTGTGTAACTAAATACCACATCAAAATGTGTTTTCTACAATATGAACATTCCTCCAAAAGACTAGAAATTGAGCTCCCATTTGACCAGCCATACCACTCCTGGAAATATACCCTGGGAAGCCAAAAATAAGCAGCAGAAACACCATCCCAACATTTATGTTCATAGCAGCACTATTCACAATAGCCAGAATCTGGAAACAAGCCCAGAGATGACTGGATAAAGAAACTTTGGTACGTCTACACAGTGGAATACTATGCAGCTGTCAGGAAAAATGAAGTTATGAAATTTGCCTATAAATGGATGGACATGGAGAGGATCATGTTGAGTGAAATTAGTCAGAAGGAGAGAGACATATAGAATGACTGCATTTATTTGCATGACATAAATATATATATATGCACATATTATGATACCAATATCCAAGGTCAGGCGAAACATGGATCAGGAGGTCTTGTCAAAGGTGGACATTATCACAAATGTGTGGGATACAGAGGCTAGGTAAGATAGAGAATGGAACAGTGTGCTAATAATTGTTGAAAGTGCTAATACCAACCTAGAGTTGAGCATTGAATGCAGGATAAAAGATACACATGACAACCTCTTAATATATGTATTGTAATCCACAATGTGGAAGGGAAGGAAGAGAAAAAGAGAGAGAGACAGAAAGAGAAAGAAATAAAGAACCTGCCATGGAGGCAGGCTAGGGAGGGGAGGGAATTGGGGACATTGGTGGTGAGAAATGGGCACTGGTGGTATGGGTGCTGGAACACTGTATGGCTGAAACCCAAACATGAACATCTTATGAACATCTTTGTAATTGCATATTTCACGGTGGTATAATAAAATATTTAAAATAAAAAATTTTTAAAAATGTGCTTTCTTCCCATCGAGATCACATTCTTAAATTATGACTACAAAAGGAAAATTTTCAAAAAAAAATTTTTTTTTTCGTGCTCAGTGATTACTCTTGTTAGGCTCAGTGGACAATATGGGATGCCCAGTCAGACACATGCAGGGCAAGAACTCTACTTTCTGTACTTTAGCTCTGGTCCAAACTTTTCACATTTGAAATTTAAAAATTAGATCTTTGACAGAGTCCTCAAGAATACATTTTGCTTTTTATAACAAAATTAAAGTTAAACAACTAAATAAATAAAGTTTAATAGGAAAGTTTAATAACTAGTGAGAAGGGCTTTACCTTTTTTATTGTAGAGACTTCAGCATCTGGGAAATCTGAGTTTAAGTCTTAGGCTATATGGAGTCTGGCAAAGTTACGTTACTTCTCTGGATCTTCCTTAAAGATTGGATTCATAAAACCTGTATTGCAATCTTGTGCAAAGTAACTACTTAACATAAAATGAAGTTAGTGGATGTTCTAAAAAATGTTATTTTCTGTTTGTTGTGTTGCTCTTGTTATTACTATTATAATGTACTAAACCTTTACAAACATCTCCTCATCTATGTTATAGAAGTAATAGAAGTAGTCAGAGGTGATTAATAAGGATTTTGTGAGCATAAAGTGGAGAAATGTGTGCAAACGTTCTCTGTACATTAATCATTTTAAGATTACTATTCCCAGGGCAACAAAATGCTTACCATTCATCAACTGCAGATTACTTTTATCAATGTCCCTCATGTGTCATAATTCTAAATCCAAAGGTGTCTAGGCAATCATGAAATGTCCCTTGGCCCCTCAAGATGTCTTCTTTACTCCTGAGACATGATTTCTCTTTTGTTTAATCCTGTACTCTTCTTATTTCCTCCTTCCTTTCCTGATGCTCCTTTTTAGTCCAACTGTGATTCCTTTTCTTCCCATCTGTATGAACTTCTTAATATTTTTAGGTACTTGGGCTGCTGTCTTCTCTTCTAATTCCACTTGCTTTATTTAAATAAGATTACTCATATCTTTAACTTTTATTACCTCCCTACTAATGGAAACCACTGCAGCTTATCTCCAGCTCACTTTTTTCCTGAGTTTCAGAGTCAAGCGTTTTATCACCTATTGGCTTTCTCCTGAATATACTACAGATTCTTTCACAGTCACATATTCTTTGGAATTTGAGAAGACATTACCATTCACAAACTTACCTAAGCAAGCAAACTTAGAATTGTTCTTGAATTTCCCTTCTTCACCACCTACATCCACTAAGACTTTTTAATTCTTCCTCTAGAAGAGCTCCCAAAATCCACATTTTAAGATAAGTATATTAATAAATAAGATTAGGTTTTATATGACATGATTTAGGGAATCCTGTACTGTAAAAAGAATGCTTTTCATAAAATTGTAGGAGTACTAAAATTATAAAAGCAACCATATGTTTGGGAATGATCATTTCAGAGTTGAGGGTTCAGAGATATTAACATGGAGAAGACGGGGTGTTGGAGGTGTTAGTGAAAGTTACAAATTTTCAGCTAAATACAAGGTGAAGAGGTTTTAGTGGTACATTATAAAGTCTACAGCAACAAAACTGTACATAAATCTTCAGGAGGCTAGATATTATGTTGTGTTCTTTTCCAAATAATATAATGATAATAATAAGAAAAAGTAGAGTATGATGTACATGTTTATGGCAAGATTGTGCTGATGGTTTGAAGACTGTATACATATTAGGCAAACTTTTTTTTTTTGCTTTTTGGGTCACACTCGGCGACACTCAGGGGTTACTCCTGGTTCTGTACTCAGTAATTACTCCTGGCAGTGTGTCGGGAGGCGTTGCTGGGGTCCCCAACAGTGCTAGGGAAGCGAAGTTCCCTTCTACCTCTGAAGCCGGGGGAATGGATGAAGACTCAGGAATCCGATGCAGTTTTAAAAAGGGCTTTACTATCACAGGTTCCAATATGCAATCCAAGAGCAGGGTAAACCTCCGGACTCTGGGTTCCCAGCTAGGCCCCAGCCAGGTGTAGGCCAAGATGGCTGCCACCACAAGATTAAGGCCCAATAGAGAATGGAGAGGACTGAGAAGCAAAATACTAAGGGAAGCCAAAATGGCAAAAGGGGTAAAAAGAGAGAGCCTCTTTTCTCTTGCAGCTTATTTTATAGCTAGAAATCCACCCAATTCCCAGCCCAGCCCATTCTGGGGGCTGGGTTATCTAGAGATGAAAACAGGAAAATAGCTCTATAGAAATGTAGCAACTTCAGGAGGCCTTCTGGCTGTTTACAAGGACCCATAGCTAATTAAAAGCCTCCTAGCAGAGCTGGGAGAAGCTATAAGCTAAATGTAACTTCCCCTGGCAGGAAGGAACAAATGCCCTCAGGTAATTTCTCCCAGCGCCTCACCTAATGTCTTGAGCCAAGATCTGCCTGAAATTGCCTTTATAGGGTAGAGAAGGGGGTTTCTGAGATGGCATGTCTCTGTACCAAAGACTAATACTAATGCCAGTTAAATATTTCTTCAAGCCTTGACAAGAGTCTCGTCTACTTCACGGCAGTTTTGTATTTTAGTTGCCTTTGAGTTATCAGGGAGCCATGCTTGCTTGCTTGGAGGCAAGCAGCATTTCTCTCTGGTCTAATTACTTAGAGATCCAACGTGGCCAGACAAATATGCTGGTAAGATTTAGCTAGTCCCACAATGATTGTGGTAGCATGAGAGAATATTTATACCAGCCAGTACAGAATACATGGTCAGATAAGACTGCCACATTCAGACTACTCCCTATCTATGAAGTGACCTGCAGGAGGCAATCCAGGGCAGATGCAAAGGCCTAGGCTTTTAGGTGACCTGCAACAGCGGTGCTTGGAGGACCATATGGGATGCCGGGATCAAAATCTGGGCAGGCATAGGCCAGTCGCTTGCAAGGCAAATGCCCTACCTGCTGGGCTATCACTCCGGTCCCATGCAAAACTTTTTACGTCAATCAATCGTATATCCGAAAGAAGTATAAACAATGCAATACTATGCAGCTGTCAGGAAAAGCGAAGTCATGAAATTTTTCTATAAATGGATGGACATGGAGATTATCATGATTAGTGAAATTAGTCAGCAGGAAAAGGATAGATATAGAATGACTGTATTCACTTGTGGGATATAAGTATATACCAATGTTGGGAATAGTAACGCCAGGTTAGAACTGAGCATTGAATGTAGACAAAGGAACATACATGATAACCCCTAAATGTATGTGTGGCAATCCTTAATGTGTAGAGAGAGAGAGAGAGAGAGAGAGAGAGAGAGAGAGAGAGAGAGAGAGAGAGAGAGAGAGAGAGAGAGAGAAAGGCAAAAGTGACTTTTTGCAGGCTAGGGGGGAGAGAGAGAGAGAGAGAGAGAGAGAGAGAGAGGGGGGGGGGGCGGGGGGGGGGGGAATTAAGAGACTTTGGTGGTGGGAAATGTGCACTGGTGACAGGATGGGTGCTGCAAAATCGAATGACTGAAACCCAGTCATGAACATCTTTGTAATTGTATGTCTCACAGTGGTATAATAAAATTAATTTTTAAAAAAGTATAAAATAGAAAAAGCAGAAATCTTTATGGTTTGAAAACTTTTAGTTTAGAACAGTTTAGTTTAGAACAATTATGAAATGCTTTCATTTTAATTTCTAGGGATAAGATAAGTTACATTGTACAACGGCTATAATGTGTGAATTGAATGTGGTAGTGCCATAAAAAAAATGGAATGGCACAGAACTAATCTGGAAAAAAAAATAGGTGTGAATCCAAAGGGCTACAGGATCCAAATGGGAAATGCAGCAAATGCTTTTTACTGTCACTTTAGAGCAGCAGTGGATTAACACACACTTCTCTTATTCCACTTGGCTATCACCCACTAAATGAGAATAACATACACTTTACATCAGAAGGGAAGTGCCAAATATTGAGAACTTCTTTTATTACATCAATCCTAAACTCATGGTATCCATTATTCAGCTTTTTATTGTTCCTTGCAAGGAGATTTTATCCAGAGTACACCACCTATAAATGCTAAGGGCATGTCTTGGAAAAGTTATACACAAAGTGTCCTAATTGACTTGGATTTTTTGAGACTGTCCACGTCAGTGGATAATTAACTTTAAAAAGGGAAAAGAAAAAAAAGACAGAAAGAAAACTAGCTTTGGCTTAAAAAATACAAAACCCGAGACTACACTTTATATTCTGTCAAAAGTCAAGACCGCACTTTTCACCTTTCACCTTCTGACTCCACCGTGTCAGCAGATCAACCTCAACAGGAACTCTTCCAAGCCACTGGTATTTTTATTGGTTTTCAGTATAGGACGGTGAAGCACTTTATTGTTCAAAAGTAATTATTTTTATTTAAGACTGTTACTAGAGGAGGGAAAACAAATATCCAATGGGCCTCTATAATGTTTTACTATAACTTTCTGTAAAATATTAAAAGGCAAACTTACTCCACTTTCATACTTTTTGTAGCTTACCAGTAACAATAGAAATATTTGTCCTTTCTACTTACATAACAAAAAATATTATGGTGCTCAATCGATAGTAATTGCTTTTGTTTCAAATGGTGCTATTTTCGAAGACTTTTTTTTAAATAAAATGTCTTCTTTTCATTAGCAATTAATCTTTCCTGTTCTTTGAGTCTATCAGGCCTGAATTTAGTTAGACCAGCATTTTAATTTTGCCTAGTAGAAATTTTAATATTTTTTAATGGAGACCAATTTTTTAACTAAAGCAAAAAATGCCATCTTATTTTTGTAGAACATACATGGTACTATTATAAATCTTATCTGTCTATTCCTCGGGTTCCCCATCTAAAAATAGAAATAGCAATAGTACTTAGATGATAGTATGGTGTGAAAGAAACTGAGTGTTCTAATGTATAAAGTCTTAAAAGCCTGTCTAGCACATGGTAAACTCTTCTAGGCTATCACTGTTACTACTATTTTTCCCCAATGGAACTGATTTTCCTGGCCAGGCTATCACTGTTTCTACTATCCACTCTCTCCTCAGCCACCCAGCCACAGACTAATTCTGGATTTTGATGCATTGCAAAAGTAAACTTAAAGTCCCTGTAGTTAACCATTACCTGATTGGTGACTCTTTAATACTTTTTGATCCCCTATATCCTTAATCTATGCATCTATCAAATTCAGATTTATCTTGAGAAACCTGGTACTGCTTAAATGTCACGTCTTCTAAGAAGCCTTCCTTGTATCCCATCTCTCAGCCTAGGTGGTATTTCTTCTCACTGAGCTTTCTATTCAAATCTTCCTAGCTATTGGCCTTTCAATACAGAATTATAATTTATTTGCACACATTTCTGACTTCTTTCTTGAAGGCAGAGGTTTAATAAATAAGGGGTTTTTTTTGCATCCCTCTTGCCAGCCCAACAGTATTGCTTGATTTCTAAAGGGTTTTTAATTCATGCTTGAGGAATGAAAGTTTTACTCAACAGTAATATGCTCCTATATGAAGGACACAGTCATAAACCAGATGCCATATAATTCAGAGGATCAGGACTTTAGCAGGCCTGGAATGATTATAGGACAAGGAAAGCCAGCAGTATGCAAAACTTACTATCCATTTTCACAGAAAATTCATTTATTCAACAGATTTAGTGACCGCATTCTCTCTTCCTGTTCCTGTCCAGAGAACCTTGAAAGACAGAAATAGCAGGGTGGGGAGATAAACCCTATTTTACTATTTTCATGGGGTTTCTGTGTTAGAAAGGAGTCAAGCAATGGACAATAACATCAAACAAAAAGAAAATGGTAAAACGAATTTTAGTTTGATAATAACCCTTAGGAAATCAGATGAAAAAAAAAAACCAAGAACAGCAGCAATGATGGTATTGAGAGGGCTCATAAGAGGAGATGCTATTCAAAGATAAATGAGGTAGTCAGCACTGGTTTAATGGGAAGGCAATATCTGAGCAATCATAGGAGAAGAGAGAATTAGCTGAGCATACAGCTACAGCGAACAAGTTGCAGAGCAAAGGGACCCATCAAGGACTCTGGGCTGGGTGTGTGTTTAGAATTTTCAGAGACCCATAAGGCTAGAATGAAATGAGAGGAAAGGTTAGCTAATAAAAGATACCAGATATCTAATACGTGATCACTTGATCACTTGAATCCCGTTATTCATCGATTTGCTCGAGCGGGCACCAGTAACATTTCCATTGGACCCTATCACGTGCCAACGTAGCCCAATTGCATCTGTTTGATTCAGGAATATGAAGAGCCTCAAACCGTTCCTTCAGAGTCTTGATAAGGAAGTCTGACCATCTTGTAGGTGGGCGGCCATGTGATCTTTTGACATCCCGTGGGATCCAGTCTGTAACGGCTCTAGTCCAGCGGTTGTCTCCAAATCGCATTATATGTCTAGCCCATCTGATTTTCGATGCCTTGGCAAATGAGACAGCATCCCTGATTCTGGAATAGCAACGGAGGTCAGAACTCCGATTCCTTCTCTCACTTGAGTGAGGCGTGATATTAAAAGCATAGCTCTTTTGATTCCTCTCTGGGAGACCCGAATAGCATTTTCATCCTGCTTTCGTAGAGCCCAGGTCTCTGAGGCTATGTTAATGCAGGGAGAACGGTGGATTAGAAGAGATGTGCCCGAGTCCGAGGTTCTTTGTCCTTTTAGCTATTTCTTCGATGTCCTTTCCTAAGACTGGGAGCAGAATATAACTTCCCCGATGGAGAGGGGAAAAAAGGAAGATCCTGGGAGACAGTCTCCCCATCACTGCTGGTGGGAAGAACTACTCTGTACTGTGAGCATGTTATTCAAACATAAATGAGAAACTAAGCTGTTTGAGAGACCATTGTGCAGTTTTCCATATAAAAAGTATTGCATGCCACAGAAGAGTTAGCTGCTCAAATTCTAGGTCTTGTTCAAAGTATAAGAACCAGAGAATAACTTTCAAGAAAATCGGACTTAAAGAAAATACAGAATATAATTTTGAAGAATAAAATACTATTATGTAAACATTATATTGTATTTAAATATCAATACAGCAGCCAGAATTCCCAGAAAAATCTGAAGACGTAAAAGAAACTTAGGCAGTGAAAAAAAGAGAAACTTAATATTCTTCATTTCTGTTATCTTTTACTTACCTACAGAATGAAAACCTTTGTTCAATAGGAAGCTGTGTATTAGATACCGATCCATGCCAATTTTTTTTGTTTTGTTTTGTTTTTTGGGTCACACCGGCGATGCTCAGGGGTTTCTCCTGGCTCTGCACTCAGGAATTACTCCTGGCGGTGCTCGGGGGACCATATGGGATGCCGGGATTGAACCCGGGCCGGCACAGGCCGCTGCGTGCAAGGCAAATGCCCTACTGCTGGGCTATCGCTCCGGCCCCATGCAAATTTTTTTATTCTTGAGGTCTAATAGCTTGAAAAATAGAATGAAAAGACAAATCCTACTGGAAGCTCTTACAGCCCTATTTCAAAATTAACCAGCGTAGGTAAAATACCTATAAGAGTAGAAAGAGTTCTGATCTCTAGCACAGTTGTCAGTACAATTGCATGCGTTCAGAAAAAGATGATGGATAAATAATTTCTCTTTAACTTTGAGGCATAATTAATGCTTTGCTCAACTCTAATAATGCATTATAATATTTTTTCATTAATTATATAGTAATAATTAATAAAACATTTATATTGTATATATTAATCAGTCTAGCCCCAAGAAATGTTGCAGGTGTGGCTGAGGTGCCTGGCTGCGTAGGCAGGTGGCAGACAGGAGCCAGGCTTGTCTACACCCAGGGATCTTCCCAATGGGCCCTGCATGGTTGATGGTCTGATGTAGGAAAAGACTGAGCCCCTGGGATGAACCTAGAGCTACGGCAGGGCCTGGCAAGCTACTCGTGGTGTATTTGATATGCCAAAAACAGTAACAATAATGGACCTCATTTCCAGCAAATGAGATGCTACTGGGTGCCCACTCGAGCAAATCAATGAACAATGGGAACACAAGGGAAACAAGTGATATTAATCAGTATTAATATATATTTTCTACTATATGTCAGGCACTGACTGTGGCAGGCACAGTTGAAATAGATTTAATAAAATAATCTCACCTATAGAGGTAAAGAATATGTGTGTGTGTCTTTGTCTGTGCCTCTGTCTATGTCTGTGTCTGTGTGTCTGTGTAAAAGAGTGAGTTAGTGAGATGGTGATAGGGGCTCTGGAAAAAATAATAGTGTAAGTACCATAAGCAGGGTAGTTAGGAAACATACTGTTATACATATAACAGATAGAGAAAGTTTCTCCCCTAAAGGGATTATTTGACAATCACTTGAGCAATAAAAAGGGCAGAAATTGGGACATTTGGGTGAAAAGCATTCACAACAGAAAACTGCTGGTGCGAAGAGAATGGGGCAGGAGGGTTTATGAAAGAATAGTTGTCAATTGTCGCTTTTACATTCTTTTCTCTTATGTCATCCTCTAGATTTTTGGAGAATAAAAAGGAGTAGTGGTTTTATTCCCTTTTTAATTATTGAATAAAACTGGGCAGTCTGGTTTAACTTAGAAATGCTTATAATGAAAAATGGAAATCAACTAAAATATGTAGTATGAATACTCTACTTGTTCATCAAAAGTTAATTGGCAGTAGCCAAGATATAGATGCAATATAAGTGTCTGTTGATGGAAGAATGAGTACAAAATATAAGATAGATAATAGAACATTTTTCAGTCTTGAAAATTTAGCCAGGTGTAGCAATTGGAACTTGAAGGCATTATACTAAGTAAAATAAATCAGAAGGGCTGGAGCAATAGCACAGCGGGTTGGGGTTTGCCTTTCATGACGTCAACCCAGGTTCAATCCTCAGCATCCCATATGGTCCCTCAAGCACTGCCAGGAGTAATTCCTGTGTGCAGAGCCAGGAGTAACCCCTCAGTGCTGCCGGGTGTGACCCAATAAAGCAAAAAAAAAAAAGTCAGAAAAAATACAATATGATCTCTTTATATGTGTAAGCTAAAAAGAAAAATAAGAAAAGAGCATAACATCTCTTCTCCCTTGAGCCTTTTAGATACAAAGAATAGATTGGACTATGAACAAATCAATGTGGTAAAGAATGGCTCACAAAGCAAAGCCTTGCATATATAAAATACATAAATTCTGGATGTGCAGTGAACAACATGGTGACTAGAGCTAATAGTACTGTACTAAATGTTTGAGTGCTGCTAAGAACAATTCTCAGATCTTATTACATACATAAAATTATAACTATAATATATTGATGGGTGTTAACTAGACATTGTGATAGTCATTTTGCAATATATAAAAAATATAGCATCGTTTTAGCATACAATCCAAATTAATATAATGTTATATGATAATCAGACATTGAGTTACTTTTTAATACAAACAAGTGGTGTCACAAGGAGTAGAACTCAAATCCTTCTCAAATTAATGCTTGTCTCTTACTACCCTCATAATACTTCAATGAAATCAGACATGCTTGGGGGGTCTCTCGCAGGCCCTCTGGAGAAAGCAGAGTCACAAGCGAGAGTTCACAGTATAGAATGCATGGGCAGGAACTTTGGCACTGTACCGGCTTGAATCACACAATGCATATTATCGCTTCAGACCTGGCTTGATGATATGAACAGACATGGACACAATATAGCTCTGCTGTAAAGGAATGTTCTGCTTAAGACACTCTTCTGAATCCCTGTTTCCAACCAGCATCCAACTCTTCTGCTTTGACTGAGAACGCCAAATGCTCCTCCCTTCAGGGGAAATATCTGATCTCCAGAGTGTGGTCTCCCCTTCTGACCCCACCAGGGCAACCACTTCAGCTCATAATATTCCACCAGCAGTACTGTTCCCAGCCCAGAGGGATTCAGACTTAAATAATACCACATGTGGGATATTACCGGACAGCCCTGCTTGAGCTTTGCCCAGACTGGCCTGACTTTCTTTATATGGTGGTTTTTCCTGCATGAGATAGAGGTTACGTCTGCACAGCCCTCCTGCAGCTTTATCAGTCTCAACTCTCCAGCTCCTGTCAGCAACTGCTCAATGAGAACACACACACACAACCCAGCACAAGAATGAGCAACAATAAATCAGCTGTTACAACTTCACAAGACACCGTTAATTTCAGACAACATGTATAAACTATAATTACCATTTCTCTTATATATGAGAACATATAGATATGTATGCACAAAGATAAATAATGCCTATGCCTATAATGCTCTTGCATACTCATATACTCAAATGGCTAGGTAAATCTTAGTAACTATGATTTAGTTTTAATTACTTACTATACCATATTTCAGGACTGGCATGGCAAGTAATTGTTTTGTGTGAGACTGTTTTAATTGACAAAAACGCCAAACACAAATATCAAAAACCAAAAGCCAGACTTTAAAAAAAGAGCCCTTGGATACAATTTGTCTTTGACTAGGAGTAAGAATATAAAAAATAGAAATGACTCTCCTTAACTGAATACTTAAAGCCTGGTTTCTAATATTCCTCTTACTCTGGAATTGTTTGACTCCTTAGATTGATTTATATGCCATTTTTGCAATGGTGATTCCTACAATCCCCAATGAGTTTTTGGCACTACTTCTTCAAGTTTTTTAAATTTAAATATGTACATAAATTTATACCTATATTAAAATAATTGGTTTTGGAAGACAAGTTCTAAAATGAGATGATTAAAACATTATAATGTTTCTAGACCTCAGTTTCTGGCAATAGGCCAGAATATTTTCCTTATTTTCTTCCTGCCCTTTTTTTAACTGATAGTTAATTTCACCCAAATTTTTATAGAGTACATAGAAGAGTTGTGATTGTGGGGGTATCCACTTAATGGCATGAATATGGATAGGAGGCTCTTCAAAAGATTCATAGTCTCTGTTTACTTTCTACTCGCAATACTTCTCAGATTGTCTATTTGAACTCAGCAAATAGCCAGTGTAGACTCTGAACATGACTGTAAAACTGAGTGTTGAATAATAAAGCCCATACTTAGAGCAACTTTGACATCCTAGAGCAAAGTGAAATCTAAAGTGCTAAAAAATTCTCCCCACATTTATTATCTAGCACATTGAAACATGTTGATCGTGGAATAGTATGTGTTCCTGTAATTAATTTTTAGGAACACATGTCCCTAAACCACATGGAAAAATGGTGAGTTTCATTCTCTCTCTTGCCCATGGATCAACTAATATTTTAGACCACCTTATTCTGAGTGCTCTGTCATGGTTATTCATACAAACTTTTGAGAAGCTAGTAGAATATTTGACAGACACTTTTTTAGAAATGCCTGTACTCTTCTATTGATCTCCAAGTCATTACTCATGTTGTTAAACAATGAAATCCCAGTGTAATTAGATACAATTTAAAAGTGGTCAGTGCTGATACAGAGGCAGGCTGGGAAGGAAGAGGAAATCATAAAATATTGGTGGTAGGAAATGTGCACTGGTGGAGGGACGGGTGATAGAACACTGTATGACTGAAACCCAATCATAAACAGTTTTGTATTGTTTTGTATTTTTATATTTAATGGTGGTATAACAAAATAAAAAAATGTTTAAATTAAAATAACAAAAATAAATAAAGTGGTCAGTGCAAGGTGGTTTAAGAAAAGCTTGTTGAAAGATGGAAGTTGGGGCATTCATTGTTTCCTGAGGGCGACATTTATTGGGTAACTATCTCTCCTCTGCTAAGTCAGACACTTGCTCAGTTGTGGTCCTTTATTCCTGCCAAAAGGAAAGGAAAGACTAAATGATCAAGTATACAAATGAAAAACAAACATGGAAAGCTGCAAAGTTAAGAACACCAAGAAGAGGAAGCCACAAAGGAACCAGGTTATATTACAGAGTTTAACCAAAAATAAAGAAGAGTAAAAGAACAGACAAACAATAACCCTATACAATCTGTCCTGTAAATTAATTCCACACTTAATTTTTTGAAATTCCTACTTATTTTTCCAGACTTGAACCAATATGAGGTAAATGAAATGTTATAGGGAAGTGGCAGCCAGGCATATAGTGGTAAACTAGTTTACTTTTACAATTTCCTTTCATATGTAGATTCAACCCCTGCTTTTCCTTTGTCATTGCTTATAAAGATCTAAGCTTCCTTCCTAAGGCATCATCTTTTATTAATCAGCTTATCCACAACAGAGTCCAAGAGACTGGAACTGGGTTCAGACAGATGTTGATAAATGTCTTAAGTTTCTTATAAACGAAATCAAGGCCAGCCATGTTTTATTAATCAGTAACCCTTCATACATATTTTGTCCTCTGTATATTGTATCACACTTTATATGCCATCCTGTTTACACTGCTCATCTTGAGTCAGCCCGCAACTATTAGCTTCTACTTAGGAAGACAGTCATGTATTTGTTTTAACATAGAGTTAATGACTGATGTAAACTGTGTTTACAAATGCCTAGAGAGCGTAATAAGGGTAATGTAATTGGTAGTGAAGAAGGAAACATTAAGCATTTATGAAGCTTGTTTCACTAACCAAAGTAGGTATATAAATGGTAAAAAAAAATCAGCTAGTGGAAATTTTGCAAATTTGCCCTTTGTATCATCATGCCTCAGCTCAGATATCTTAGATCACAATGAAAAAAATAGAATGTTGCAAATAATGGAGCTTGGCATTGTCTAATTTTTGTCCTTTGTCCTCTGAGATGCTTTCTTGATTTCCAAAACAATAAGTGCAAATTGTTGTAAAAGCCAGTATATCTGGGTCAGAGTATAGCAGAGAAGGCACTTGATTTAGAAGTAGCCTACCTGGGTTTGATCCCTGGGTCTGCATATGGTCCCCAAAACTTTGTTAAAAGTGACCCCTGAGCATAAAGTCAGAATGAACCTAGCTGGTTGTATGCTCCCTCCACCCTAAACAATGGCACATCTGTTTGACAGTGGTTTACAGTATATATAATGGTTATATTATATCAAGGTTTATTACAAGGACAAGAAACTAGACAAGAGGGCTTTACATGTAATAAGGCTCTAGATTCAGCTTCTGGAACCAATATATATAGCTTATCTATGTGCACATATGTGTATATCATAAAATGTATATCTAAAATATATGGGAAAAATAGTGGTAAAGGGTGGAGAACAAATAATCTGTGTACTGATAGAGGATATGTATATTGGAAGACAGCATAGAGATAATATGAAAATATAAATACCGTGTGAACCAGTGATGCCACTAATAGGAATTTATCTTTAGGAATGAAAACACCATAACAATAGTGTATATCTCTAAATAGTGTTAATCTATAACAATATTTGCACCCTGTGTTCACAGCAGCATTCTGCACAATAATCAAAACATGGAATTAGCCCAAATGTCCATTAATGGATGACTGGATAAAGCTCAAAAGAATTCTACTCTGCCATTAAAGACAACAAAATTGTGCCTGGGGGGAGGGGGGTGGATGGAATTTGATGTGATTATGCTAAACAAAATGTTTTGCAAAGATTTGCTAAGCAAAACGATTATTCTAAGTGTGAAGCTATACTGCTAAAATTTTACAGTATTATAAACCAATGATAAAACAATTAAATAAAATGTTTAAAGATAAAGAAGGAATAATAATGAAATTCTTACTATGGAATGGATAATATATATAAACAAATTATTTTCAGATGCAATTCATGATGTTAGTCTGGTGTTAACATCAAAACCTGGAATAAAGTTTTAATCTACTAATAGTGTCTTAGGTCAATGCGCATATCCTGAAAGGATCAATATTTTGTGTAAGTACATTTTGGGGGTTTTCAAGTTTATAAGAATGATTTAAAAGTAAAATATCTTCAAAGTAATAATATAAGTATTTTTCTCATGACATAGAAATAGGTCCTAAGTAAATAAAAACACACAAAGACTAGATGCTAAGTATAAACTCTCAGTAGATGATATCACTCATATGAAGTACATATAAAGAAATAAAACAAAGAAATAAAAGTATTAAGTGATTATAAATCATAACTTCTGGATAACAGAACAGAGAATGCCAATTTGGCATAAGAGAGTGAAGTGTAGGGGAGGGAAATAAAGATGTGGACAGGAAGCGAGATAACATTTGCAAGGTCTTGAGTACTTTGTTGGTAGTGAGGTGAGGGAATTGGATATATCAAAATTGTTCTGTTTGTGCTATGACAACTTCTGACCTAAACCGTTATTCTCAACTTTCTTCCAGCTGTGACCCCTTCAATCTTGTTACTCTCCTGTGGTTCCCTATTCTACCAGTTACCCCCCTAGTCTCATGCCATATCCCCACCCTTTGGACCATTTATACTATTTTCACCTACAGCTTCTTTATAATATCTTGGGGGCCTAGGGGGCCGTATGGGGCCCAGTGGAGAAATGTTGACCTGATGCATAATAAAAAATGTTTTTCAATTTGCATAAAAAATTATAAATATATAAAACTTTTCCCTTTTTGTATTTGCATTTGTAATACAAATGGGTAGTAAGCTTTTATGGAATACCATTAGAATATGGGATATTCTGCTTGATACTAGATTTTTGGATATGAGATTGTAGATAAGGAAAATATGTTGGTATAAAAATTTTGTAGATCATTTTCAAAAGTTGGTACTTATGTGATGTCTTTAAAAGTCTAATTTATTTTGGCCCAATTCTATACATCAACCTGAGATAATTATTTTTAGGAGTTTTTAAAACTTGAAATTTTTTGTGAACATTAATTTTTAAAATCCAGTATAACATACATACAAAAGAATCAAGAATATGTTTCAGTTTGAAGACTGTTGGACAATTGTGTTTTTCTGTGTAACTGCCATCTAGAACAAGTTATAGGACATTTCTAGTACCTTATAATATCTTCATGTGTCTCCATGTGGCTTGTTACACTCAATTTCCACCTGAAACAACCACATTCTGATTGCCATCACTATAGATTAGACTTGCCTCTTTTGGATTCCGCATAAATGAACTTATATAGTATGTGTTTGCTTAGCTCTGGCTTCTCTCACTAAATAAAGTTTGAAAGATTCATCCATGTCATAGTTTGTAAATCTGACTGATTTGTTTTAAAAATTATAATGAGTGTGCTAAGCACTAAATACTGAAAAATTGGAAAGTATTGAATAACATGCCTATTGGAGATAAAAAAAATTACCTTGAATACCCTCTGCCCCTAATTCACATTTCAACTTTGACTCTTATATGATGTTCATACTACCTGGGTTAAATGTCTTTGTGGAGCTCAAGTCTTTATGGAAACATTTCCAAAACAGAAAATAAAATTTTATGAGACTTCAAAAGAACAAAGTCATACCTTTAAAAGAATTGGACACATTCTTTAAATTAACTTCATATGAAAAATAACCCTCCATAGTTTTGATGTGTTGAAAGATTTTTAGTTAAATGAGAGGAAATTTCTTTAAATACTGTGTTCAAGTTTGTTCTGAATAGAACATCTGTGGTTCTAAAAGAAGGATTCTGTTTCAAATGACTTTCTTCCTTTGAATAATTTGCAAGTCCTAATCGTATTTTTTCAAAAATTTCTGTATTTCTAAAGAATACTATAAGAATTTGTCAACTTTAACTGGGGTCAGAGAGGTAGTACAGCGGGTAGGGTGCTTGCCTTGCATGCTAACTTGGGTTCTATCCCTCGTACCCCAAGTGGTCCCTCAAGCACCACCATGAGTGATCCACTGGTTGTGGCCCAAAGCCAAGCAAAAAAAAAAAAGAATGCATCAACTTTATGTTTTCTAGCTCTTTTCCTATTTTTCTATAGTGTAGAAATTGTCTTCAGGATAGAGCTATGCCCTAGTGACTCCCTGAATTGAGCTTGATTTTTCATTTAATGAATAAGATACTTTGTATTTAACTTCATCGAGTATAGCTAGAAACAGGACTACTAATGGTATTAATAGATCAGATTCTACTGTCTTGGTATATAAAAAGCAATGCTATAAATCTTTTATTGATAATGTGACTTTCCTGTTTCTTTTTTCTTGATTTTATTTTCCTTTGACTAGCTCCATAGTAAATAATATCAAACAGATAATCACGAGAGCAATAAATTAATACTAGAACATATTATCTAAAGATCACCTGAACAGCTAAAGTAGATTAAAAATAAGAGTATATCTGAGAGATATAGATTTAAACTAATACAACATGTTGCTATCTATATAAAGTCAGTATCTAGAGTATCAAGATCAAGGTCATGTGCAATGTACTTCTTGGGAACAAAGGATTCTTGTCCTCCTCTTCCTTCTTTTCATCTTCTTTCTCCTCTTTCTCCATCATCTTTCCTTATGTGTGAACACTACAGACTCTTGCTTAAAACGGACAAAGTAAGTTCTATGCTTTTCTGTTCTCTGCTACATCTCAACTACCTAACATGCAAGTGGTGCTGAATAAGATTTATTGACTAATTATGTATAGTTGATTATTGGAAGAGATAGGACGATATTTGGTTTGTTATGATCTCTTATGCCTCAAAACTAAATCCAATATCTTTAAGAATGCACCCCTGATTTATTCTAAACTGTCAAGGTGTAATTTGTTCCTAAACAGCTTTCAATCACTCATCTCCTCACAATATATTCTCCATATGGTCTCCAGAAAATATTGTCTCCCTGTCCCCCCCCCACTTGTTTTGCATTTGGAGTCACATCCAGAGATGCTCAGGGGTTACTCATGGTCTTAATCAGGACTCAGCTTTGGTGGGACTGGGAAACTATATGGGATGCTGGGGACAAATTCGGGTCAGCCACACACAAGGCAAGCACCCTCCCTGCTGTACTATTGATGCCAGAAATTTTTTCTAAGCCTCAGATATGACTATAATACCTTTATGCATAAACCCTGTGATGACTATGCATGACCTAATGTGAAGGTAGAAAGTTTTTACCATAGTCTACAACACCTTGTAAAATCTCACCACTTACAACCTCTTCACATTTGTTTTCCATCTTTCACTCATAGTGTACTTCAGCAACTCAGAACTGTGCATATCCCTAACCCTCATTATCTCTGAATGTACCTATGTCCTGCTTTGTAGATGTTGTCGCTTGCATTCATCCTAACATCTTATTTCTGGCTATCTGATTAGTAGGTTACCATCCTGGATTTCTTTGACCATTATTCAGCTCTAAGCTTCAGTAAACTGAACCTCTTCTGGCCCATCCTTTATTATGTTTATAATCTTCATTTCCAAATACTTATTATCTGCATAAACTACTTAGTTCTCAGTCTCCTGTTTCCCCTGTTCCAACTTTTCCTATTTCCACAATGATTAAGTATAGTTGGTCTATTCAATAAAAGTTTCAGAATTCAATTATTTTCTCTACTTCATTTCAGCAGCACAGATACAAGATATTCTTTTACATTTTTATTATTACTTGAATGTCACCCAACTTTGAAATCTTAATTATTTTTTTATTTCTGGGCAATACCCATAAGTATTCAGAGTTTACTCTTGACTTTGTGTTCAAAGTTCACACCTTGCAGAGCTCGGGTGTCCATATGGGATGCTAATGATCAAATCTGTCTCAGCTACATGCAAGACAAGTGCCCTATCAACAGTATTATGACTCTGGCACCTTAAATCTTATTATATTAATTTTTAATTAAAATATTAAACTCATTTGGTCCTCTAAAAAATGAAGGTCTTTCATTACATTTGCTCTTTTACTAAACATAGCCTTATTCCTTTACTTAAAACATTTTTATCTGCCTTTATCTGCCTGCCTCCTGACTTTGCATTATCTTCTACCAAAGAATATTGCATATTCTTTTAATCCCATACAACCTATTCATTTATATACATTAAATTAAGATTAGGTCTTTACTGATGGGGTGTCTTGGTGTGGGGGCAGGTTTTGCTCCTTGGTCTGCCCTACCCCAGGCATCCATAGGCCAGAAAACCTCGCACAATACAACCACAGTTATCCTCAAGGTTCAGACTCCACAGCAGGACACAGCCTAATCCCCATGGTGCAAGGGCACAATATCTCAAAACCTGGTATACCACATAAGTGTGGGAGTCAGAGGTTAGGTCAGACAGAGAAGGGAACAGTGTGCTAATAATCGTTGAAAATGATACCATCTGAGAAATGAGCATTGAATATAGGCAAAAAGATACACACAATGACCTCTAAATGTATGTATTGCAATTCATAATGTATAAGAAAGGGAAGTGAGAAAGAGACAGAGAGAGACAGAGACAGAGACAGAGAGACAGAGGAGAGAGAGAAATAGAAAAAGAGAAAAGAGATAAAGAACCTGCCATAGAGGCAGGCTAGGTAAGGGGAGGGAATCTGGGACATTGGTGGTGGGAAATGGGCACTGGTAGATGGATGGGTGCTGGAACACTATAAGACCGAAACTCAAACAAGAACATATTGTAAATGTATGTTTCACTGTGGTATAATAAAACATTAATTAAAAAAGATTAGGCCTTTGTTTCTTTGTTAAAATCAAAGAACAGAAGTCATTACTTTCTCTTGTTAACAAACAAAAAGGACTTATCAGTCCTATATTTATTTATGTTTCTATGGTATTTTCTCATTGATTCCTATTTATTTTCAAACTTTACCTTATTTTTCAAAAACAATGATAATCTCTGACAGTCTCTGACATTGTCTTTCCAGTTTCCTTCATTAATTTGTGTTAACCAGAACATGCTCTTTCACCTTATTCCTCTGTCAGATCATCTTATAATTCTCATGGCTTCAAGTAAATTTTATATATTGATGACCCCCCCCCATGTCTGTTTATGCAGACCTGTACAATGTCCTGTAAATACAACAAAATTTTGCAAGTTTTGTGTCACTGTTACTAATGAACATAATTGTCTTCTACCTACTAACTCAAGATAGACAAGACTTACGAGAAACTACTCTATTTCTCATTCTCCACTCTGAATTAAGAATCCAATTCTGTAACTGACTTTATATGGCTAAAGTGGCAGAGTACATAACTCACCTTTGCTAGACCCAGGATTCAATCTCTGACACCATATGGCTTGCTATATGGGTACAGTTTACTACCGTAACTGCTAGTATAACCTGGTGCCAGGAGTGCCTACCCCCAAAAAATAAAATCTTTTCTCCTCTAATTTAATAATACCCCCACACTATTATACCACACTATTTCTAGCATTTTTTCCCTAGATTATCTCTCTACCATCAATGCTTTTTTTTTCAGACTATTTTTCCCATTATAGTCAGAATGAGTTTCATCAACAGAGAATGACCCCCCAGTGTCTATTTCTTTTTAGCTGTGATTCCCACATGTGGTTTAATACTAGACTCATCTAGGAGATATTTGGAAAATATCATCTCTGTTGAATCAGTTTGAGTTGATTAGGAATTACAATGATAACATTGGGATATTGACTTTTTGTTTTTTGGGGGCCCGCACCTCCTGGGTACTCAGGAATTATTCCTGACTCTGTTCTCAGAGACTATATATGATGCCAGGAATTTGAGCCAGAGTTGTAGCATGCAAGGCAAGTGCCTTATCTACAATGAGATCACTCTGGCCTTGATATTTCAATTTTTAAAATTTCATGTGACTTCCACAAAGCTAAAAATGAATAACTATTCTTCAGAATAAGACGACTTTTACTAGACTTGAGAATTCCTAGTTACCGCTATTTCCATCTTTTCTACTTCCATTCACTGTATGCATACATAACCTTATAGAATGATAATTTTCCTTCCCAGTTAATTATTCTGTCATTATTTCTTGTGTCTAGGACTCCATTTCATAAATTGTTTGTCTGAAAATGCAAAGTCAAGATTCTAAACATGTCACTTTCTATGAACTAAGTTTTATTCTCTTGAATCCATATACTGGGGACCTAATATGCAAAAACCTCAGAATAGGACTGAATTTAGGGAGAAAGTCTTTAAATAAATGACTAAATTGAAATGAAGAAATTAGAGTTATTCTATTCTCATATTATTTTCATCCTTATTTTATTTTTAAAAATAGCTTGGGGTTGGAGAAACAGTACCGGGATAGGGTGTTTACCTTGCATGTGGCTGACCTGTGTTCAATCCCTAGCACCACATATCGTCCCTTAAACCCACCCAAGAGTGATCCTCGAGTACAGAACCAGAAGTATGCTCTGACCACCACTGATTGTAACCCCCAAACAAAAACAACAAAAACAGTAAGGAAAAGGAGAGGGAATTTTGGTATACACAAACATGATGCATTCAGATTACATAATTTTGTTTCTATAAAATTAAATAAGAACTAGAAATCATGTGATAAAACTTATATATGAGTTTAATAATGTTGTAGGGTATAAATCAACATATAAATGCAATGACATAATTAAAACATTTATGCTAGTAATACAAATTTAAATTGAAAATCATATAAATATTACAAATTAAAATGAATAACATTAATCATATGTACTCTTTAGTATCAAATCTGTAAAAAAATCTGTAACCAAATGTGCAAAGGTTGCATAATAAAATTTCAAAATATATTAGAGTAAAATGCTATTAATGGAGATTCATACTGTACACATAGATCAGATGATCTACTATTATTAATAAGTCACTATTAATAAGTCACTATTATTAATAAGTTATTAACAAGTCAAATAATATATTCAATACAATGTCAATTAAAATACTAGCACATTTTTTCACTAATGTGACAAGTATATTTAAAATATATGGACCAGATCGATAACCCAGTGGGCAGGGCATCTTCCTTCACGCGGCCAACTTGGGATGATCCATGGCATCCCATATGGTCCCCCAGCACCTCCAGGAGTAATTCCTGAGTGCAGAGCCAGGAATAACCCCTGAACATTGCATGGTGAGACCCAGAAAGCAAAAAGTAATAATAATAATAAAATATATATGGAAGTGCAAATAATATGTAGTACCTAAATGGCAACAATAGAAGAACAAAGTTGGGAGTATTAATATTATCAGTTTTCATAGTTTTCTACCGGATTTCAAAATTTATTATAAAGCTATAGTTATCAGGAAAGATATTAGTGAAAGAAGAGATCAATGAGAAAAAAAATTTAATGAGAAAACACAAATTATTGGAAAAAAAACATTTTCAATAGGTGATATTCTGAAAATTGAATGACAAAATATTAAAATTAATTTAAATTTATAACAGAAACTTGTAGTCTTAAATACAAAACTAAAATTATTGAACATCTAAATAAAAGGACAGGATAAAATTTGACAGTCTTGAGTTAGGCAAAATTTCTTAGTTGAACATCTATATAATATAACATATTCTATGTAAGATAAAATTAGGCTGCATTTCATCAAACCCATAAAATATGCCTCTGAAATATATTATTATGAGATGGAAAAGATAAATTACAGATGAAGAAGTATTTTCAAATCAAACACATGGTACTGAATGTCTATCTAGAATATAATAAGGAATTCTCAAAACTCAAAAAGCAAGTTTTAAAGTTTGTTAAACCATTGAAGTTATATTGATGACAGCACGCAGTCAACCATGGTTCCATCTCTAGCACTACACTATTCCCAGTTATGTCCAGGTATAGACCTCAAGACCCAATCCCCAATACCACTGAATGTGACCTTGAGTTCCCCAAGCAATATTAGGGTGGTCCTAGCACCTTAGGTCTATAGCAGTACCACATCCTTGGGTGCTCACTTGAACCAACATCTCAGATGATTAAAAATCTCTGTGAGGGAACTCCAGGTCTCCTGACTACAAAAATATTTTTAAAATTCTAACCACCATGCTTTAAGAAATTACACACTTCACGCCACTTGAGTAGAGTTGGAGGGCATCATAATGGTAAAGTAAGTCAGGCAAAAGGGCAAATGCAGAATGATCTTCCTCATATTTGAATTACAAATAAATATAGTAAGGGAATAATAAATAGCCAATAGCATCAGACCCTGAGCCTACATAACTGGATTTGTCAAGGGTTCAGGTGGGGAAGTGAGAGTGGACTGTGGGACACTGGTGGAGGGACAATAAATCACTGGGAGTGATGAGGGGTTGGCACATCTTATGCCTCACACAATGCCACAATTAATGGCATTGTAAATCACAGTGCCTAGATAAAAAAGAAGAAAAAATAAAATCTGGTTGAAAAAGGAAAAATCAAACTTTTTAAAGAACATGATTTATAATTAAAAGAAAATGAATTATTTAGGTTTTATTTTAAATAAAATACATTAAAGTCAATCAAATAACTTGAAAAGATTCAGGACCAGAATGATAGCACAGTGGGTAGGGAGTTTGCCTTCTACTCGGCCAACCTGAGTTCCATCCGTGACATCCCATATGGTTCTTCCAAGCACCGTTAGGAGAAATTCCTGAGTGTAGAGCCAGGAGTACGTCCTGAGCATTGCTGGGTGTGACTCCAAAAAAGAAAAAAAAGATGCTTCATATATTTGGGGCTGGGGTGGTGCTTATACCACACTTGGCTGTGGTCAGCAGTGCACAGTCAGTTACTCCTGACTCTGCTCAAGGATCACTCTAGATAGTGCTTAGGGAACACAGTTAGTCCTATAATGAACCCGTGTTGACTGTGTACAAGGTAAACACCTTATCCACTCTCTGACTTTATACTTCATATCCTTATATTTGGTGAAATACAAATAAAAATCATTAGATAGTGCAAGGCACGAGCCTCAGGCAACCACATGCTAATGTCCAAGTTTGCAAAGCATTGCAAGGAAGATAAAGGAAGACCTCAAAAGAAACACAGCAATACTGTGCAATGCAGCAGTAGCCTAGAAAAGCATTTGCAATGCCCACCTGTCCTTTGCCAACTATAAGACCAAGATGATTGCCCTCCGATGTCCTGATGAATCTATCACATATTCCAGAAAAGCAATGGAGAAGATTATCCATGACTTCTACTCGGATCTCTTTGACAGCCACATACCAAATTCCGCAGGATGGATATATCATTCCCAACGTTCTCCCTTCTGAAATCAGACATGCCATTTTGTTGGTAAAGAAGCGAACAGCACCCGGCCCAGACAAAGTCAGATCCAAACACCTGAAGATTCGGCTGTCAGCACTCATGAATACACTAGATCGGCTCTTCACACGCTACCTGTCTGAATGCAAGATGCCCTCCCAAAGGAAAACCAGCAGGACAGTATTGCAGGACACCTAAGAGACTCTGCATCTGCCCTGGATTGCCTCCTGCAGGTCACTTCATAGATAGGGGAGTAGTTTAAATGTGGCAGTTTATCTGACCATGTATTCTGTACTAGCTGGCATAAATATTCTCTCATGCTACCACAATCATCGTGAGACTAGCTAGATCTTACCAGCATATGTGCCTGGCCACGTTGGATCTCTAAGTAATTAGATCAGAGAGAAATGCTGTTTGCCTCCAAGCAAGCAAGCATAGTTCCCTGATAACTCAAAGGCAACTAAAATACAAAACTACCATGAAGTAGACGAGACTCTTGTGAAGGCTTGGAGAAATGTTTAACTGGCATTAGTATAGTCTTTGGTATACAGAGGCTTGCCATCTCAAAAACCCCGTTCTCTACCCTATAAGGGCATTTTCAGGCAGATCTTGGCTCAAGACATTAGCATATAAAAGGGCCTAGGTGAGGGCCTTTGACCCTGCCGGTTTCCCATAAAAGTGGGAGGTCTGAGTTGCAGGGGATAAAACTAGCCTGTTTCCTCTCTTGTGCTCTCTTTTTGGGCTCACTTTTTGGGCTCGCACTCTTCTTGGGAGTCTTAACTTTGTCTTTTCTTTACAGGGCCTTAGTGGCCACTATCTTGGCCTACATGTAGCTGGGGTTCTAGCCGGGAATCCTAAGCACAAGGTTTTTCCTATTACTGATTTGTATGCCTGGACCTGTGATAAGTAAAGCATTTTAAAACCTGCCGGATTCCAGAGTTTTCATCCATTCCCCCACCAGCTTTGGAGGTAGAAGGGAAGTCGCTTCCTGGTATTGTTGAGGACCCCAACGGCATCCCCTGTCAGGACAGTTCTACTGTTCAAGAAGGGAGACATCCATGACATTGCATCTGTCGCCCCATCTGCCTGTTGTCTGTTATCTACAGGCTGTTCACTCGAGATTGGAAGAATATTAGATGAAGGACAACCATGCAAGTAAGCTGGCTTCCAAAAAGAATTCAGCACAATCGACCATATCCACACAGTAACCAAGCTCATTGAGGTTTGTAGGGAGTTCAAGATGCCACTCTGTCTCATGTTCATTGATTTAAAGAAAGCCTTTGATTCTGTTGAGACTGAAGCGGTCTCGAAGCCCTGACCAAACAGGGCGTTCAAACCCAATACATCAAGATCCTTCATGAGCTATATTACGGATTCACTACCAGGATCTCACCATTCTGCAAGGAAGTGATCATTGGGGTCAACAGAGCGGTTCAGCAGCAATCGGCACCAAAACTCTTCAGCGCCACCCTCAAGAACGTCATGCAACAATTAGAGTGGGAAGGAATGGGAGTGAAGATAGATGTCAGCAACTACACAACCTCTGCTTCACTGATGACATCATTCTAATAACACCAAACATTAGCCAAGCAGCTCAAACGCTGGCTAATTTCGACTGAGAATGTGGAAAAATAGGTCTACAGCTGAATCTCAACAAAACAACCACTATCACTATCTCACTATCTTCCCATTTATCATCTATTTGCTCAACCGGGCACCAGCAATATTTCCATATGTCCTGTCTCACGCTAGTAGAGCCCAAGGGCATCTGCTTTCTCCAGGAATATAAAGAGCCTCAAACCATTATATTAGGTCATGGTAATGACCAAATATAATTGTTTCTGGTATTTATCATATCAAATACAACATGGACAGATTACCAGGCTTGCCGTAGGGTGGCATACTCTAGTAGTCACCTCTAGATATAGCATTTGCAATGTTCCAACATGCATTCCTTAACCAGTGAATGATGTACCAATAAAAATTAACTATCTATTGATAAATACAGAAGTATGGATGGATTTCAAAATAATGCTGAGAAATCAAAACAGTAATGTGATATCATCTCACACCAGAGATGAGATGGTTTGAATACATTCATACATCAGAAAGAGCAAAGAACAAAACAAAAAATACTGATATGCATGCGGGGGAGAAAGGGACTCTCATTCATTGTTGGTAGGAATGCCAACTAGTCCATATTGCTAGAATTTATATATTGCTAGAATTTATAGAAGAAACTAGTGGTGAAACTAGAAATTGAACTTCCATATGACCCAGCAATGCCACTTTTGAGAATATACCTTGAGGGTGCAAAAACACACAGCAAAAATTCCTTCTGCATGTCTATGTTCATTGAAGCATTGTTCACTATAGAATCTGGACAAAAACCAAATTGCCTGAGAACAGAAGACTGTTAAAAAACTTTGGTACAGGGGCCGGAGGGATAGCCCAGCAGGTAGGGCGTTTGCCTTGCACGCGCCAGCCTGTGCTGATCCGGGTTCGATCCCCAGCATCCCATATGGTCCCCGAGCACTGCCAGGAGTAATTCCTGAGTTCAGAGCCAGGAGTAACCCCTGAGCATAGCCGGGTGTGACCCAAAAAAAAAAAAAAAAAAAAAAAAACTTTGGTACATAGCATCACTATTCACAATAGCCAGAACCTGGAAACAACCAGTATACCCGAGAACTGATGACTGGATAAAGAAACTGTGGTGCATCTACACAATGGAATACTATGCAGCTGTTAGGAAAAATGAAGTTATGAAATTTGCCTATAAATGGACGGACATGGAAAGAATCATTTTGAGTGAAATTAGTCAAAAGGAAAGAGAGAGACATAGAATGACTGCATTTATTTGCATGACATAAATATACCAGGTGATCTTACCAAAAGTGGAAATTACCACAAGCATGTGGGAGTCAGAGGTTAGGTAAGATAGAGAAGGGAACATGTGTGAATAAATGTTAAAATGTTTGATACCAACATAGAACTGAGCATTAAATACAGGCAAAAAATGCAAATGATGGCTTCTAAGTGTATGTAGTGCAACCCACAATGTGTAGGAGAAGGAAGAGAGAGAGAGAGATAAAGAACCTGCCATTTAGGCAGGCCATGGGAGGGGGAAGGAATTGGGGACATGGGTGGTGGGAGATGGGCACTGGTGGAGGGCGGGGTGCTGGAACACTGTGTGACCGAAACCTCCAAACATGAACAACGTTGTAATTGTATATCTCACGGTGGTATAATAAAATGTTTAAAAAAAAATCTTTGGTACATTTACACAATAAAAATACATTGCAGCCATTAGAAAGATGAAGTCATGAAATTTGCTTATAAATGGATGGACATGGAGAGCATCATGCTGAGTAAAATGAATCAGAAGATAACAGACATAGAATGATTTCACTCATTTGTGGCATTCAATAGTTTGAGGATAACAGAAATGAGGGTCAGGAGGACTGGTCCATAGCTGGAAGCTTGCCACAAGTGGAAGGAAGAAGGTAGTTAGGATAGAGATAGAACAACAATGACAATGATAGTTGAAAATGATCACTCTGGACCGGAACTGAGTGCTGAATGTAAGAAAATGGATTTACATGATAACTTTCCCAAACTTGTATCACAAACCATAATGCCCAAAAGGAGAGAGAAAGAGATAGAGAGAGAGAGAGAAGAGACAGAGAGAGAGAGGGAGGGAAAAAGAGCCTGCTGCAGAGGTAGACTGGGGGTTGGGGTGGAAGGAGGGAAATTGAGGACATAGGTGATCGGTGGGAAATGCACACTTGTATTAAAGCATTGCTTGTCTGAATCCCAATACTGAAGAAGTTGGAACTGTGTATCTCACAGTGATTTTAATTTTTTGTAAATGCTGAGTTAAAGAACTCAGTAAAAAGTTTGATTTTACTTATTTAAAATTCTAAAAAAATGAAAATTATTGATAGAATCCAATCAGTGGAGGAACTTCTGGAATGGATGTATGGATATATTTATTTTCTTGAGTATTGTAGTGGTTTTATAAATATATACTTGTCAAATGTATTAAATTACATAGCTCAGTGTACATAAATTATACCTCAATAAAACTCTAAAATGTCTGCTTAAGTTTAATTGTATGAGGAATCAATGAATAAACCATGATTATCATAAATATAACTTTAGGGGCTAAATTCCTTACTAATCTTGAATCTCATTACCCTCCTATCATGAAAACATTTGTACTTCTGAATAAGGAAATGCATAAGAACATTAACTATGCATTGTATGAAACTGAAATTGGAAATACATTTAATTACAGATTAACTAATTTAACCCCACATAATTTTGAATTTTCTGGGGAAGTATTGCTTATTGATTAACAATATTGGTCTCAACGAAGACTGACTGTTTTGAATGGTCATACTAAATTACTAGCAGTCTAAATGGTTAAGTTAAAGTTAGTTACTCAATATTCCTGAATCTATTTTCCTTCCTTTAAAATATAACAGTAATGTATGGCTCATGAAATATTCTGAAAAATAAATAAGATACATACAGATAGCACTCAGCAAAGTACTTCATATATATAAAGAATTCAATAATTAATATCTCTGACAGACCTCAAATGGCAGCATGTTTTGTTCCATTACAAGGTAAATTTGTTCCATTTACCTTACTTGTATCACTTGTCTTCCCGTTGTTCATTGATTTGCTTGAGCAGGCACCACTAGCAACTCCACACATCCTGTCACATGCTAGTGTAGCCCAAGAGCCTCAAACCATTCCTTCAGGTCATAGGAATGAGGTCTATAATTGATACTGGTTTTTGGCATATCAAATACAACACGGGTAGCTTGCCAGGCTCTGCCATGTGGGTGGGATACTAGTAGGCTCTCATCTTGTGCATTTATAGATAAACCGAGACGGGAAAAGATGGGCTTTTCTGCTGGGTGGAGGGCTGAAGTGCTGTGGAATCCAGATGTTGAAAATGGCAGCCCTCATGGTGTGGGGGGTTCCTCTGGCTTCTTATGAGGCTCTGCTGGGATGACAGGCCAGGGCTAGACCTGCCTTTCCTCTGGGAAGGCAAGCACAGGTCAGCTGGGCACAAGGAGAGCTGGTAGCTTACCTGGTAATCTGAATTTCAGCAGTCTCAATTTTATGCACATCCTAAAGTAATTTTAAATCACTGGATTTAATTTTTAACTTAAAAAACTTGGGTGGGGGATGTTTTGAGTATAAAGAAAAATATTACCAAACAACTGACAAATGTAGAACTTTACAATAAAGCCTTAACTAAAGCACATTGATTACAAAGGGTGTTCAAAATATTCAAAGGATACAAATAATGTTATAGAACAATAAAAGCAGATGTTTTAGAGTTAGAGAGTTTGTATGAAGAATATATATACAAAAAACTAAATTAAGTACTTGAGGGATTAATAACATCCAAATTAGTTCCTCTCTGCCTGAGACCAGGGCTGGACATCTGGTCAACCTAAGTCCATGTCCTAGTGGTATTTCTATACACATTTTCATGATCTTATATGATAATTCTGTGTTGGAATATTTAAGAGACCAATATCTGAGTAATTGAAATAATTCTTTAAAGAGATTTAAATTGAAAATCTGTGCCTATTTTCTGGGGAACTGATTTTTTTAGTTTGTTCCTTTATGCTGATTAATAAATGAGGCATCATAGCTTAATAGTTTATTTATAAAGGAATCTATAGAAGCATAAAATTTATATCTGCTCTTGATTAGTTATTCTTTTATGTTTATTCACTCAAGTATTAAGTCTTCTATAATCAGAATATCTTTGGGACAAATCTGGTTTTGATAGTTCTCTCTACTAGAAAGTATTTATTGATATTTGACCTATTTTTTTCTTTGCTTACTTTTATTGCAGTTATCCCACATATCCTATTGAAATCAGGCTACATAAATTTCCCCAAGTGCTTATGCCTTGCATATATTATACTCATCCAAATAATTATTTAATCAGACTCTCCATTTGTACTACATCAATATTTTTTAAGGACCTTATTATCTTTACTATGGTAATGTTTCATAATGAGATACAATATTCCAGATAGAATACAATCATTATGCACAGAGAAAAATATATGAAAGAACATAGATAATACTTTGCACTAAATGCTTAATTATTAGTTTCTCTAACATACATATCATTCCCAATTTTTCTTCTTTGCTGTGCCTTTATTTCCTAAGTCTTGTTGTTGATTGTTGCTGCAGCTCTTTCATTAGTATATTCCCTTGATCAAGTCATTGTTTCTTTGTTTACAGACGTTCAGCTATTTTCAACCTAGGATAGTTTTTCTGATCCCACCAGATTTAAATTAATTTTGTCAACTAAATTTCAGGAGATTATATCATGTCATTTATTAAAATTCCAATACAACATCTGTTGAATCTTGCAGCTTAAGCAAAAAATAAAAAAGCAATTTACAGCTTTTACAATTTGATTTGTCCTTTGTAATCTCTGGTTATGTACTGCTAGTAACATTTTTTTCTAGTAGGTATTTGATTTATCATATAATTCAGTTACTCTAGAAAGAAGAAAAAGTGTATTTTAGAATTACATTATTTTCTAAATATGGAAGCATTGTTAACTCATTGTAGAAATGTTGTAAAATCAAGATAATTATGTAAAAGGAAGAAAATGTGTCTGTGGCCAGTCATATTGCAGAAATAAGTCAACATTTGTTTTCAAGTACAATGAGCACTGCTCAGAGGTTACTGCTCAGAGGTTACTCCTTGCATTCAGGAATTGCTGTTGATCAAACCCCGGTCAACTATGTGCAAGGCAAGGACCCTACCCACTGTACTATTTTTCCAGTGCCAACATTTTCATAGATTTTGCTCAGAAACTTCAGTACATAAAACTACATACATATTTATTTTATTACAACAGTAAAATAAATTTTGATGAGTTTTATTTTTGTTTCAATTTTCTATTTTTCCTTAATTTCCACAATTTATTTTGTAAAATTAAAATTTTCCTTAAGTACAGTATAAATTTAAATCATAAGGTGGCAACAAAAGTAAGAACATGCTGTATATTGGTGAACTTCAAAAGAATCATTACAACAATATAGATTTTAAATAAATATGAGTTGGAGTTTATTCTTTCTAAAATTTCTGCTTTTCATTAGGGATTGTCCTTAAAATGCATCATTATGTCCTAATGATTCTCAATTTCTCCATTGCCATTCCTCTTATTATAAATCTTCAAATGGTAATAAACAATAAAAATCCCAAATTAGATGACATAAGGGAAAATTTTGTTTTCATTGCCTTCCCATGACTTATCTTGCTCTAATTTTCTTTACTTCTAATACTCAAGACTCTGAATCTCTCAATAACCATCCATCCAATTTTGGCCTGGCTTTAATCTTCAACTTACTTTTTCTTTCTTAAAAATCTCCATCTCCCCATACTTTTTGCTAACGAGTGTTTATTATTCTGAGCATGATTGTTCATCATTAATAGAAAGTTTTTCTTGTATTTCCTACTTTTGGTAAATTCCATCTAGGATGACTAAATACATATGCTCTTTCTTTTTGATGACTCATTGAAATGGCTTATATAGAAACCTGAAACATTTTCGAGGGGCTGTATTTTTGCTCTGGAATGATTTGTAAACTTATAGAAAGACGAATTTGCCAGCAGTTTGCCAGAACTTTTCCAGGGGAGTCTACAATACTATTAGATTATTTTCTACCAAAGAAGGAATAATAAATTTTCATGGTTAAAGTTTCTGGAAAGGTGGGGAAGTAGTGCAAAAAAACATTTCATTGTTTTGTATTTGAGAACCTGACTGGCACTCCACCCACTCCTGTCAAACAGTTTGTACTTGCATTATTTGATGTTTACTCTCTTTCAAAGAATCTAATAAGATACTAGGGAGCACAATAACTGGATTTTGTATTTTCATCAATGTCCAGCATTTGACCCAATGCCTGTTACTTTGAGTTGAAAAGAACAGTGGATGTGGTAAAACTTATTTCTATCCATCTGCTTGACTTCTGACAAATAACTTTGAGTTGTGACTAAACATAATAATAAAATAGGTTGGCAATACAGTGATTTCTTTTATTAAGCTAGTTAACTTGATAGGACTTAAGTGTTTCAGCTCCACTGATTGCTTGTTCAGAGTTTCAGATATTTCACCTACAAAATAGGCTACAATTATTAGTTATTATGACTAAATAATAAAGTATTAATTGCATAATAATTAATTATTATGACTAAATAATAAAGTATCAGCATAATAATATCAATATAATAATTTGTTTTATGATACCATAACAAATCTTATTACTAAGAAGGTCCATAATGTAAGACAAAACAATACCCATTTACAACTGATTCTTTATTAATAAAGAATGCAGAATTTGGGAGTAATATTTCCATTTGACCTTATCACGTGCCAGTATAGCCCAATAGCATCTGGTTGCTTCAGGAATATGAAGAGCCTCAAACCGTTCATTCAGGGTCTTGACGAAGAAGTCTGACCATCTTGTAGGTGGGCAGTCATGTGATCTTTTGACGTCCCATGGGATCCAGTCTAATTAAAATAAAACAAAACAAGAATAAACATGGATTGCTGTTAGAACTACATTAGATTGTTTCCATTCACATAGTTTAATTTTAATTTGTTTAATTTATTGAATCACCATGCAACAGACTATTACAAAGCTGTTCATGATTGGGTTTCAATCATACAGTGCTCCAACATTCATCCTTTCACCAGTGCATGTTTCCCATGACCAATATGCTCTTTTACGTTCCTGCTACCCCATTTCCTAACCCCCAGTCTGTGTCCATGGCAGGAACTTTTCTTCTTTCTCCTTCTCTCTCTGCCATTGGGCCATGGTTTGCAATACAGATACTGAGAAGTTGCCATTTTTTCCTTTACATGTTCTGCACATAGTTCTTATATAGTGGTCATTTACCACTGTCTTTGTCAGAGAGGTCTCTTTCCTATACCAAGTGCCTTTTCCCCAAGAAATTGAATCAGGTTTCCAAGAATGTGTCGAGCTTCCTAGCCCTTGTTTCTACTGTCCTTGGATATACATTTAGGAGTGTGAATTCTTCCTAATGAACAGATCCCTTCATCATTAAGAAATAACCTTCACTAACTCTTATAACCTTCTTCAGCCTGAAGTCAGTGTGGTTAGGTACTAGTATGGCAACCTCGGCTTTTTTTGAAAAAGTTGTTCTCTTGTAGAATTGTTTTCCAGTCTTTGACTTTGATTAAATGTGAGGATTTCAGAGTGGGCCACTATCCTCCGTAAACTTCCGACTCCGAGTCCACCATCCCGATGGAGCCTCGGAAGAGCCCAGAGAAACCCCACACCTTGCTGGCAGCGATCTTCACAATCCACACTCCACAGCTTCTAAGATCTCCACCCAGCAGATTAATCCAGTCTCCAGCCCAGCTTGTCAGAAACCCAGCCTACAAGGACACACCCTGCAGAGACCCGCCCTTCTGAGGAGAGTATTTCAAACCCAGGAATGCTTGAGCCTAAGACACAGATACAAAGCAGAAGGGGAGCAGAAACCAGCTTTCCCCTTGCACCCAGCCGCTATGTGGCCGCACTATTTACCTCCAAATTACAGTGAATATTCTACCCACCCCTCTTAGAGAGCCCCACAAAGTAATGAGAATATAACACCCACACTGCAGAGCCTGGCAAGCTGTCCAATGCTTGTTCGATATGCCAAAACCAGTAACAGAAATGTTTATTTTTCTGACCCCGAAAGAGCCCTTAATACGGCAGCAGTAAGAAAGGTGAACAAGTAGTGCCTGATAAAATTTCACGGTCATCCTAGGCTGCCAAAACGAAGAAGGACTAAAATGACTGTCTGTACTTTCAATGCACGTACGCTGGCATCGGAAGCATATATTGAGGATCTGATGGTGCAAGCACAAAAGATCAAGTACGACATCATTGGTCTGACTGAGACGAGGAGGCATCAGTTGCATCATGCTCTATTTGACACCGGAGAATTGTTCCTTTGGGCATGTGACGAAAGGGAGGGAAAGGCTGCAAAGTTTAATAAGAGAACTCCCAGAACGACCACCAACTGGGAACTCTTTGGCACCATTGCAGCAACATGGGAAGATACCATCATTGACAACATCGATGAAGAATACAACCGACTGGTTCAGCACCTCCATGATTGTGCGAAGAATGCTGAGAGAGAGAAAGACACAAAGGATGCTTGTCTTCAGAAATTCTTGAGCTCATTCACCAATGTGGCAAGGCGTGAGCCTCAGGAGACCAAATGCTAACGTCCAAGCTTGCTAAACGGTGCAGAGAAACGATAAAAGAAGACCTCAAGACAGAAGAGCAGAAATACTGGAAGATGCAGCAGAAGCCGGGAAAAGCATTTGCACCACCTGCCTGTCCTTTGCCAACTATAAGACCAAGATGACTGCCCTCTGACACCCTGATGGATCTGTCACATCTTCCAGAAAGAAAATGGAGAAGGTTATCCAAGACTTCTACTCAAATCTCTTTGATAGCCACATCCACCTGCCCACATATCAAATTCCACAGGATGGATATGTCATTCCCAATGTTCTCCCTTCTGAAATCTGACATGCCATCTTGTTGGTAAAGAAGGGAACAGCACCAGGCCCAGACAAAGTCAGACCCGAACACCTGAAGAATCTGCCATCGGTACTCATCAATACACTAGCTCGGCTCTTCACTCGCTCCTGCCAATGGAAGACCAGCCCCAAGGAAAGTTCTACTTCAGCAGGAGGGTTCTACTGTTCAAGAAGGGAGACATTCACGACATTGGCAACTATCGCCCCATCTGCCTGTTGTCCATCATCTACAAGCTGTTTACATGAGTCATCCTGAACAGGATTGGCAGAACACTAGATGAAGGACAACCATGCGAGCAAGCTGGCTTCCGGAAAGGATTCAGCACAATCGACCATATCCACACAGTAACCAAGCTCTTTGAGGTTTGTAGGGAGTACAAGATGCCGCTCTGTCTCACGTTCATTGATTTACAGAAAGCTTTTGATTCTGTGGAGCTGTGGACTGAAGCAGTCATCGAAGCCCTAGCCAAACAGGGTGTTCAAACCCAATACATCAAGATCCTCATGAGCTGTATTACGGATTCACCACCAGGATCTCACCATTCTATAAAGAAGTGATCATTGATGTCAAAAGAGGGGTTCGACAGGGTGATACCATTTTACCAAAACTCTTCAGAGGTACCCTAGATAACATCGTGTGACAATTAGAATGGGAAGGAATGGGAGTGAAGATAGATGGTGGGCAACTACACCACCTCCGCTTCACTGATGACATCGTTCTAATAACACCAAACATTAGCCAAGCGGCATAAATGCTGGCTGACTATAGCTGAATCTAAAGAAAACCATGTTTATGAAAAATGAACTAGTTCCAGAGGCCCCATTCACTCTCAATGGAACAAACATCTCTGAATGCAGCAGTTATGTGTACCTAGGTCGAGAAGTCAACATGATGAACGACCTAAAACCTGAGCTGCGCAGGAGGAAGAGAGGCGGCATGGAATGCCTTTAAAGGCATTGAAGAAATAGCTAAAAGGACAAAAAACCTCTGGCTCGGGCACATCTCTTTGACTCCACTGTTCTCCCTGCATTAACATACACCTCAGAGACCTGGGCCCTATGAAAGCAGGATGAGAATGCTATTCGGGTCTCCCAGAGTGGAATCGAAAGAGCTATGCTTGGAATATCACGCCTCACTCAAGTGAGAGAAGGAATCCGGAGTTCTGACCTCCGTCGCTATTCCAGAATTAGGGATGCTGTCTCGTTTGCCAAGGCATCGAAAATCAGATTGGCTGGACATGTAATGCGATTTGGAGACAACCGCTGGACTAGAGCAGTTACTGACTGTATCCCACGGGGATATCAAAAGATCACGTGGCCGCCCACCTACAAGATGATCAGACTTCCTTGTCAATTCCCTCAAGGAACGGTTTGAGGCTCTTCATATTCCTGAATCAACCAGATGCCATTGGGCTACATTGGCACGTGATAGGGTCCAATGGAAATCTTACTGGCGCCTGCTCGAGCAAATCGATGAATAATGGGATTCAAGTGATCAAGTGACTTTGAGCCTGTGCTTGCTTTGACTGTTCAGATGTGCTTCTTGCAGGAAGCAGATTTGGATGATAATCTTGATTGTCAAGATAGCCAATGTTTTTGTTGAACCTTGAGTAAATTCACCGGCCAATTTCTCACACCGTTAATCAATGGGAATTTCCCAATATAAAGACTGTTGTCTACTTTGGTTTTAATTCCCACTTTCTTTGCTTAGAATTGCCATAGACTAACAGTTCCTGCTCATTTTAAAAAGTTTTCAAAGCAAGAGATAATTATTACTTCTTAAGAACAGAATGAATGTTTTCCTCTGTGAACACGATTGTTAAGCTTAGGTACCTCAAGTTATTATCTCCCCAAATGCTATCATTTCATAAAAGTGAGTACAACAGGCACAGGGAGATAACTCAAAGGGCTAAAGACAATGTTTTATATATAGGAGGAACTAGGTTTGATCCTCTGACATTGTAAGGTCCCCTTAGCACCAAAGGAGGGAGAGCATCCTCCAACAAATCAGAAGTGCCACCTAAGTACCAAGGGTATGGTAGGTGGAGATGAGAAAAAGTTAGGTATAAAGATGGAACAATCCTGGGACTCTGTGGTAGACTAGTTGCAGCAGCACTGCACTTAAAAAACAATAATATTGGTACTGTTGTAAACACACATATTAAAGACATATTTAATGTATTAAAAATGGACATTTTGAAGTCTTAAGTGGTAGGTTGATGGTGCTGACTTTGTATATTAAAACCATAAATGTTAACACTGCTGCCGTTATAATAACTACACACTATTGTATATTACTTAAACTATAATAACATTTTTTTTTTGCTTTTTGGGTCACACCCGGCAATGCTCAGGGGTTACTCCTGGCTCTGCACTCAGGAATTGCTCTCTGGCGGTGCTCGGGGACCATATGGGATGCCGGGGATCGAACCTGGGCCGGCATGGGCCGGGCGCGTGCAAGGCAAACGCCCTACCCGCTGGGCTATCGCTCCGGCCCCTATAATAAATAACATTTTTTAATGAAAGTAAAAACAAAAGAGTGGACACTAAGGTAATAGTTTATACAAATGTATGAGACATGCTATAACCATGGAAAACAGCACAAGAAAAGTTAGCAGATATTTAAAAGTATATTTCTTTGGTTCTTGTTTGGGGGCCACACCCAGTAAAGTCTCAGGAGCTAACCTGGTTTCTGTACTCAGGAGTGGACTGTGGAATTGCTCAGTTGACATATTCAAGGCTGGAGATGGGAGATTTAGGGCTACCACATGCAAGACAAACACCTAAGTTCCAATGCCTCTTTCTTTTTTTAAATTTTTTTTATTTTTACAATTACAAAGCTATACAATTAAAAAGTTCATATTTGGGTTTTGGTCATACAGTGTTCCAGCACCCATCCTGCCACCAGTGCCCATCTCCCACCACCAATGTCCGGTTCCCTCCCCCTCCCCCCCATCCCTCCACCATGGCAGGTTCTTTATTTCTTTCCCTTTCTCTCTCTCTTTTCCTTCCCCTACAGACTATGGATTACAGAACATACCAATGTCTCTTTCTAAGTTGACCAAGGAAGGGTACTAGTTGGCTTCAGCCAGACACTAAGAAAAGAATAAATGAATTTCAAAGATCATTTGATTTATTTTTATTTTTAATAATAACTTCTTCTAATTTTCCTATCCCTTTTATTACTAAAATAGCTCTATGTAATAGTTGAAATTAAAGGGGCACTGCACTGGCATCTTGTGAGTTAAACTCTCTTGTGGTCTCTTAGTATGAATTGCCCCCTACTGGTTGCCCATTCTAATATAGAAAATTAGAGTTTTATAAAATACTATAATATGATAGTATATTATAATATATATTATATTATAGTATATGGTATAGTATCATTTCACTTGTATCCCCTTATCTTCCCGTTCTTCATCGATTTGCTCCAGTGGGCACCAGTAACATCTCTATATGTCGTGTCACATGCTAGTGTAGCCCAAGGACATTTGCTTGCTCCAGGAACATGCAGAACCTTAAACCAATCCTTCAGGTCATGGGAATGAGGTCTATATGTTACTGGTTTTTATTGTCACTTGTCCTTGCCTTCCCATTGTTCATTGATTTGCTCAAACGGGCACCAGTAATGTCTCCATTTATTGGGAATGAGGTTCATTATTTATTGTTTCTGTTTTTGGCATATTGAATACACCATGGGTAGCTTGTCAGGCTCTGCCATGGCTCTGGGTTCATTCCAGGGGATCCAGTCTTTTTCTATGTCAGACCATCAACCATCCATGGCCCAAAGGGCAGAGCCCTGGATGCAGACAATCCTGTCTCAGGTCTGCCACCTGCTCATGCAGTTGGGCACTGCAGCCACACCTCCAACAACTTGAGGGGGCAGGATAGTATATATTATAGTATTTTAGTATAGTATTATAATAATATAATATAGACTCTTCTAACTCTCTTTGTTAATTTGGTTTTATTTTGTCTGTTGTCTCTCCTGAATTACTGACTGCTGCTCTTCTTAGAAGTCATTCATTAAGTGGATATTTTCTCCTCAGAAAAATCAGATTAATATTTTTCTTTTTAGAAAAATTTCATCCAGGTGAAAGTCATTAAGTGGATCATTTCTCCTCAGAAAAATCAGGTTAATATTTTTCTTTTAGAAAAATTTCATTCAGGTGAAAAGTCATTGATTGTTAAATGCTGAAGCAGCTCCTGGGCCTTTCCACCAAAGTCTGGATCTCAGAACACCTTGTGAAGAAATCTTTTGCCCTGTGACAAGGGAAGGCAAAGAGAATATTCCTGAGAGGCACTTTGGGAGCTTGCAGGCCTAGGAGAAAAGGAGAAACAATGAAGGTCAGGGCCAAAAGGCTCCATATGTTTGTGCTTTTTGTTTTTCTTTTTACAAAGTTGTGTAGTATTATTGAGTGATAGCATCACAAAATGGAACCATACGTATTTGTAGAAAAGGGACTGTAATGTGATGTTATTCTCATCTCATTCAACTTTGTCCCTGTCTCCCCACGCCTAGCATTCCACAACATGGATTGATGGCTTTTCATTTAACACACATTTCTCTAAATTTAAACCCTGGTCTTCCCAAGATTCTGCCTAACTATGCACTATTTTTTTTCAATTATCTACAATATTGGCATATGGTTTTTTAAGAAGCGAATTTATTTTATCCATTCATGTTCAGAAAATATGCACTTTTTGCCTCCCCACTCCCTTTAAATTTGGATTCTGTTAACAGGTCATTCCAGAGTAAAGCTTTTAGGCAGATGTTTTCTTCAGGGGAAGACTGTGTAGGAGGAAATGTCTTTGATTTTTTTTCTGTCTTTCACTCTCATACCTCCTTCTGCTTCCCTTCATTCTTTTATTTCTTTTTTCCACACTGAGTGGTATGCCAGGCTTACTTTCTGGCTATGTTCTTAGGGATTACTCCTGGTGGGGAAACCTATATGATGTCAGAGATCTAGCTGGGGTCAGCACCTTAGCCCCATTATATCTCTCCAGCCCATCTTCTTTAATTTTTTACCATTATTTCTTTGTAGTACTTGGGAAATGAAAATTCAGCACACACCCTTTAATGCCATTAAAACAAAGTCTAAGACAACAACCCAGATAATACAGTAGAGACCCAAAAAAAAAAGAAAGTTAGATTGTGCGTAAAGGAACTGTACGCACAATATAAAACATTGGATGAACTTTAGTTCACCAGAATCTGTCCGCCTTATGCTATGGATACTAAGTCGTGCTCCCTGTAAGATGACCAGAGTACAAAAGGATAAAAACACTTCACTGAGACAGAGATAGTAAAATTATCTTTTGATCTTAACCCTATTATTTTAGTCCTTCCTTTAATTATTCATTAATGTTATGTCAGAGAATATTCTACCATTATTCACATTTTATTCCTCTTTCAAGAAGCAAAATAGCAATAATTAAGAACATACTAGTGCCAAATAGGGCAATGAAACAATAAGGAATCTGACCCACAGGACTGGAAAACCTGTGTCTAATTTATATGAGGCCCCATTCTTTATTTTTCATTTTTATTAAATGTTTCAGAAGGCATTTCCCTTATTATTATCATTATTATTATTATTATTATTATTATTATTATTGTTACTTACCTCTATTATTATTGGTATTGTTGTAATAATGTTTGTGTGATGCAAGGGTTTGGTTATTGGGAAATGAGATTTGATTTCCCTGAAACCTTGATTTTAATGAGTAAGATAGTCGACAGCCCTTCTTTCTGTCTCACATAGACCCTTCGTAACTATCTTACTTATACGTGTGAAAAATATTTCCATAGATGTTGATGACTTGCTTTGACACTCCATTTAGCTTTAAATCCTTTGAAATTCAAAATGAACTCTATTCTTACATAATTGGACATAAAATTGTTAGCTTTTTTCTTTTACTCCCCACATCTGTCTTTTTCCCCCTCTGTTAAATTTAAGATGTCTTTTTAACTGCTCTATTTTCTTTGCTTCTTTCTTATAGTTCCTCTTCTAACCGTGTGTATTTTAACCAGTCCCCTTACACTCCTATTGTCATCATTTAACATTGTGTGGCAATAATATTTTACAAAATGCTTTACAATTGCCTTTTACAAGTTATTCTCATGCCTTTAGTCACTTTGGAGTTTCTATTCATAGCCCTGCATGGAGTTTTGTTATTACTTGTAAGCATATATATATGCCTCTTGACGCTGCCTTTTCCTGTAGGTTTACAAATCTTTTACTGAAAATCATGGTCAGTTTTAAGCTGCACAGGTTTTGAATACATTGATTGTAGGAACCTTAACTTGTGGTTTTTTGGTTCTTACATAGGAAATGCCATTTTAGATCAAAAGCGACTACTTTATTTTTGTCTCTTTAGATGATCTGAAGTTTACAAAACATGGAGTAATTTGATGCACACAATATTGCATCTGGAATATCCTCAAATAGTAGATGAGATCAAATGTGCCATAATTCCAAAAAGTATGTGTTAGTGGAATAGAAATTAAAGCATCAGAAATATTCCTGCATGGATTTTAAAATGGTTTATTTTTTTAAAAGATTCTTTTTGTTGTCTCCATTAGCAGAAACTCTGATATGTATCACTACACTAGGAATTTATTGATTTATTAAATATTGATTTATTGATAAACATTATTTTAAGAGTATATACATACTTCTTCCTTTCCTGTTCTCAGATAGTCTACAAAAAAAGTTTAACTTTAAACTAGTTTTCTGAATACCTAAACTCTCAATTTGTGTAAGGTTTAGTTGCTGACTATGACTTCAAACAACCTGTACCTGGTCTTTGTAAGAAAGAAATAGCATAGGGTTTCATCATTAGCACACAGGAGCCGCTATCAGGAAACCTGAAGAAAGATCAGTGCTGTTGGAATGTTTACCTTGAGGAGTAACTTTTTCATCTAAAATGCTAGGAGATGACTTTCTTCCTCTTTTCCTCTCCCAGCTTCTTAAAAACTCTTAAATAAGAAACTTGACACCCAATGTACAGATTTTTTTTTCTGAGTAATATTTTACTTTGAGTGCCCTTGGGGGTTTTTTTCTGTTGCTTTATTATACTTTACTTAATTTTGGCTAAGTTCATTTTCCTAGGTCAGTGCCTCCTAAACTTATTTACAACAGTTATGGAAAATAAGTATATTTGTACAGCACATAAAATATAATGGAGCAGATTTTTAACTTTCTATCTGGGACATCATGAAAAGCAATGTTTTCTTTACCTTAAGTAAGTTAAGAAAGGCAGAATACAAATGCTAGGGAAAATATTATTTTGAATTTATATACAGCTAGTAAAATATTTCAAATTTTTAAATGGTAAAATAAACTTGTTTTAGTGCATTTGGAATTTTATTATTTATTTCAAGATTTGGCTATCTAAATGTGTATACTAATGAAGATTTTGGCTAATAATTAGTTCTTCACAGAAATTACATGAGAAGCATTGTTTACATGTATAGTAGGTAAAAATAGAAAAGTGCATTTATTACATTTTCTTCACATGACAAACTCCTTCATATTCATTTGGTTAAATTCAAGATATCTACATCTTTAAAATTAAATCTGTGTGGCATTAAATCTAATCTCTACTTTTTTCATAATTAGTAAATATAGCTAGACTTCATTATATTCAACAAAGAATTTTGAGTAACATTGTTTATTTTCATCAAAAGATGAAGGTTTTCCTCTACAATAGAGTGATACTTGATACTTTTCAGTTTTTATAAAAGACGCATTACTGTTATATCAACTAAACATAGTAATGTATTCGAATCTCAAATTCTTTTGTGGGAAAGTGTTTGTTTTGGGGCCACTCCTGACTGTGTTTAGGTTTTAACTCTTGGTTCTGCACTCAGAATCAAGCCTGGCCAGGTCAGGGGATCATATGGGTTGCTGGAAATCCAACCCAGTTAGCAAGGCAAGCACTCTACCTACTATTCCATAGCTCTGGCCCAATTTGTTAAACTCAGTTTTTTAAAGTTGACAATTTTCCTTTAACATGAAAACATGACATTTAATATAATACCCATAAAGGTTTCTTTAAGAAATTTTAATTCAAAATCATACTTTAGCAAATTGCACAGTGAAAAACATCCATCTTATAAATTTTAGTTTATAAGATGTTAGCTATAATCTGCTGCAGGGTGGAACTCGATGAGCAGGGCGCTGATAGGCTGGTCTGCTGGGTGGAGGTCTGACGAGAGAGAAGTCAGGATGTGGAAAATGGAGGCCCTCATGGAGTGGGGGTCGTCTGGCTTGTTGCGAGGCTCTGCTGGGGTGGTGGGCCAGGGCTAGAACCCATCATCCCTCCCGGGCGCCTCGTGAGTGGCTGGTCACGGGGAGAGCCAGTAGCAGCAGTCTTTCTTAAATCCGGCTCAGGTATGCCGGTCCAGAGACTCGCAGACAAGGGGCAGAGCTGCTACTGGCTCTCCCCCGTGACCAGCCGCTCACGAGGCGCCCGGGAGGGGATGGTGGGTTCTAGCCCTGGCCCACCACCCCAGCAGAGCCTCGCAACAAGCCAGACGACCCCCCCCCACTCCATGAGGGCCTCCATTTTCCACATCCGGACTTCTCTCTCGTTAGACCTCCACCCAGCAGAGCAGCCGATCAGTGCCCAGCTTGATGGCCGCCCGGTTCATCAATAAATGCTGGACTTAGAGATGCCTACAAGAATATGCTACCTGCATGGCAGAGCCTGGCAAGCTAACCGTGTTGTATTTGATATATATGCCAAATACCAGTAACAATTATAGACCTCATTCCGAATGGATTGAGGCTCTTTATGTTCCTGGAGCAAGCAGATGCCTTGGGCTCTACTAGCATGAGACAGGACATATGGAGATGTTACTGGGGCCCGCTCGAGCAAATCGATGATGAACGGGAATACAGTGATACAGTGATAGCTATAATCTGTGTTAGCTTATAGTCAACAGTCTGTGTGAAATATGGAACAGTACAAATGACTTTCAATGAAGTATTTTGCTATTTCAAATATCTGAAAATAGGTGAGACTTCCGAATTTTTTAACAGTTGTTTTGACAGATAAATGTAGATCAGATCTATAGACTGGCATTTCTCAGTTTATTTATGAATAAAACAATATATGACTATATCTCTGGATATTAGAAGGAAATATTGATTTAAAGTCTTTCTGTTGTTTTGTCATTATATATTACTTATTTTATATATTACTTATTTCTAATGACAATTTCAGTCAACTCCAGCACATTTTAGAGAACTCTGGGAAGGAATGAGTGAATATGGGTTTCCAAGGTATTTTCTTAAGAGTTCTGATAAATTCTACTATTAATTGTAATACTTCTAAAAAGAAAAATTTGTATTGTAATCTTTAGGATTAATGTTGCCTCTAAGTCATGTAATTGATAAATCTATAAGTAGTATTTACAAAAACAGGCCCTTTGTTCTTTATCCTAATGAATCCATGCATTATTGTTTGAGAAGTTTGAATCAGATGATAATGATGTCATCTTGTAAATAGGTACTTGAGATCAATTTACTATTTTTATAACAAATATATTCTTTAAAATTTGAATTTTTTAAAGATGTGAAATAAGAAACAGAATTTTGTTACCAGTAACCAGTAACAAAATTCTGTTTCTTATTTCACACCTTTAAAAAATTAAAATGTTTTCTATGTCAGAATGACTATTTTTGTAGTCTGAAAATATTTTATTTATTTTCTATGGATATAAGATATTTAAACTAAAAAATGATATTTAAACTGAGAAAATATAATTTACCAAAGCACATAAATCTAAATTTTTAAATTTTTTAAAAAAATTTTATGACGCCACTTTTAGACATACAATTGAAAGATGCTCATGCTTGAGTTTTGATTCTACAGTGTTCCAACACCCATCCCTCCACCCGAACTCATCTTCCATAACCTATGTCCCCACCTCCCTCCCCCCCCCACACCCCAACTACTTGGTGGGTTCTGTATATCTATAAATCTAAATTTAAAGTAATAATTTAATTGTTTTTTATTTTTTGGGTCACACCCAGCAATACTCAGGGGTTACTTCTGGCAGTGCTCGAGGGACCATATGAGATGCCAGTGATCGAACACAGGTGGGCCTCATGCAAGGAAAATGCCATACCCACTGTGCTATTGCTCGGGCCACAATAATTTTATTGTTTATTTCCAAACTTCAACTTTTTGAGAGTACTGGACATTTTTGGTGTTTTTCATATGTTTAATTAGTTGTTCATTTTATATAAAAATGGATACTATAAAGTGTATACTTAATATAAATAGTAAAGTTAAAGAGTACACTTTGAGAGGGAAATAAAATCCTTGACAGGGGGCCAGAGTAATAGCACAATGGGTAGGGTGTATGCCTTGCATACGACCAACCAGTTTCGATCCCCAGTACCCCATATGGTCCCCTGAGCACTGCCAGGAGTAATTCCTGAATGCAGAGCCAGGAGTAATCCCCTGAGCATTGCTGGGTGTGACCCAAAAAAGAAAAAGAAAAGAGAAAAAATCCTTGAAGTAGGTTTTTTAGAACTTGTATATAGGACTTTTACCCAAAACATTTATTTATTTATTTATTTATTTATTTATTTATTTATTTATTTTTGCTTTTTGGGTCACACCCAGCTACGCTCGGGGGTTACTCCTGGCTTTGAACTCAGGAATTACTCCTGGCGGTGCTCGGGGACCATATGGGATGCCGGAATCGAACCCGGCCGGCACAGGCCGGGCTGTGTGCAAGGCCAACGCCTTACCCGCTGGGCTATCGCTCCGGCCCCTATTTATTTTTTTTAATTTTTTATTATATCACAGTGAGATGTACAGTAACAAAAGTGTTCATATTTGGGTTTCAATCATATAGTATTCCAGCACCCATCCCTCCACCAGTGCCCATTTCTCACCACCAATGTCTCCTGATTCCCCCTCCCAAGCCTGCGTCTATGGCAGGCAATTTTCACTCTCTCTCTCCCAAAACATTTTTGAATAATTTAATTCAAAAACATTTTTAACATCACATTAAATGAGTAAATTTTTTTTTAAGTATTTTATTATACCACCGTGAGATATACAAATAAAAAAGATATACAATTAAAAAGTTCATGTTTGGGTTTTGGTCATACAGTGTTTCAGCACCCGCCCCTCCACCAGTGCCCATCTCCCACCACCAACATCCCCGGTTCCCCCCCCCTTCCCCCAGCCCTGCTCCATGGCAGGTTCTTTATTTCTTTCCCTTTTTCTCTTTCTAAATGAGTAAATTTTCAACTGTTAATTTTCAGTTAATTCAATACTCTTAAAAATAGATAATTATCTCTTAACCTAAAATATTAAATACTATAAACAGTTTTAAGAAATAAACATAATTTAAAAATGTAATAATGGAAAGTAACTTTATGAAACTTGTTTTAAAAAATCAGGGTCAGAGATGTAAGCAAGTAATATAACCCATGTCTTGCACGTTTAAACCCTTGGATTTCTCTCTAGAAGCCCAAAAATGTTTTTAAAAAATTAAGCAAAGCTAATTAAAACCATTAAGGAAAACAAGCATCAGTTAATTGTTAGCAACAAAGAGAATAAAAAATTGGGAAAAAATTAAATGCGAAAATTGAAATAGCCTTTCTCTCTTTTGACCTTCTGTTGAACTTCTAAGATGAATAGAATTTGTATGGTTCTATTTTTATAGGCAAAAAAATTCCAAAATTCTGTTATGGAGCTAATTTTGGGGAACCATATTGGTGTTATTATTTCTTATAGAATATAAGATAATTTTTGTCTATTCTTATTTTCTTTTTAAAAAACATTTTTCATCATTTATACTCTTTCTATTTCTATAACCTAAAATAATCTTTAAAGATCCATACAATCAGAATCCTAGGTATCAACTTCTGTGGGTTATCCTGTATTGTGATAAACAGATCACTGGCAACTCTGTTCAGATATTTCATTGTTTACTCATTGTTCAAAGAGCCACTTTTCACTTAGTCTGGCACTCATGACTCTCATCAGGAAGTTCCATTTACCTTTCTAGTCCCATTTCTTGTTGCTCCTTTACTTTTGCTCTCTGTGCAGATAAATTCACCCGTCTTTGATAGAGTCTTTGATAGGTGCTATTTCTCCATCCATGTAGAAAAATGATCAGTAGCTAGTGAAATGGGGAAGGAGCTCTAAATGAAAGCAGTGACATAGGAGAATTTGAGTATCAGTGTTTCTAATATGTTTTTACCTAGCCAGCCTTGAGATACTTGGAATACTTTGTCTCTAAAACAAATCTTGGAAGGATGTTCTAGCAGTTGCTCTTAAATAACTTATTCCAGAAAATCCTACCTATTGCAGGACTGGAATCTCATCAAACCCTCAATTTTCTTCCAGGATAGCAGAGAATCTCCAGGGCACTTGGAATCTCGTGAACACTATTTGAAAGCCCAACCCTTATAAAAATATAATTAAAACAACTCAATATTCGAGCAACCAATCAGAGAATAAAATTCCTTTCTTCCTTAGAGAAAATATCAGGTGTTCTTTAAGTTTAATAACAATAAAGGCTAACACTTAGAGGGAAAAATACAACTTTTTTATTTTCAAAATAAATATGCATGTATTTAAATGACAGTGCCATACTTGAGACAGTTCTACTGCAAAATTCACAAGAATGATCAGACTTTGCATATTAGCCACTTCTATATGATAATTATTAAATACAGCAATGATTTGTGAAATCTGTCATGAAAAGTACTTTCTAAACTGTATGACTGAAATCTAATCATGAACAGTTTTGTAATTATATATCTCACTGTGTTAAAATAAAAATATAAAATTAATAAAAAATAAATTATGTTCTGAATCACAATAAAAAATCTTCCACAATCTTAAAGAAAGTTAAAATAATCTGGATACTACTAGAAATAAGAAATGTTTTATTTCTGATAATTAATACTGATCTTGAGTATGTTTATAATGTTTAAAAATAAAATATTAAATGTGAACAGAATATTTGATGAATTGCTTAATCTAAGGATAAGGAAAGACACAGGATGGAGAAGTTCTCTTCTGAAATAGTGGCACTACGTGTATACTTTCATTTTCTATTTGACCTTATTTGGATGTCTATAAATAAGTTATTTTCATTCTTTATTCTGCAATGTGAGTTTTATTATTTTTCTTCTGGAAAAAAGTAAGAAAATTCAATGAACATGTATTTATCATTAGGGAGAGACTACTTTTTTCCCTCCTGTACAGGAGGGCATCAAATATAATAACATTGGACTTGCCTTCTTAAATTAGTATTACAGAATATTTTTATGACTAGATTTAGTGACGTGTTTTGTGACAAGTCAGGTTGCAATCTTTTGATACTACTCACAGGAACCCTTTGTCTACTAAAAGCAGAAACAGATCGAGATGCATCTACTACTAAACAGAGCCAGCACAAATACTTCATAGCCCTCAGAGAAGGAAAACAGAGGCACAGCGTTCGGCTGAAAGTGCAGCTGAATTTGTTAGATCCCAAACACATGACTATACCTGTATTGACTCCTGGCTCTGTGTTCTCACACCATTTTTACTTTATTTGATTTTACTGACAAAATTCTAGTTTTATTTGTTATGCTTGGGAACTGAGTATTCCACACTGTCTTTTACAAAACTAATAAAACCTCAGCCGTATGAACACCTCTCCAGAGCTAAGCTGCTGTTAAATCTTTAATGAGGAAAGAAAAACAGCTGACAAAGAGGGAGACCTCAGATTGCTGTAGGACTACCTAAAAAGGAAGAGGTTGTCAGAGTATTGTAGTTGTAATCATGGTTAAGGAGTAAAACTCTATGTAAGTTCAATTCTCTCAATTGGCCAATTTGCTCCAAACGGTCACCAGTAGTTTTCTTACTCTGATAAGTTGGAAGAGGTGTCAAGATAGAGACAATGAAAGGATCTGACTTTGGAATCACTTACTATAGTGTCTAATTTACAGACATTCCCTCAGCAAAGGATCATGTTTCTAGCACAGTTGGATTGGGTTTAATTGTAGAAGCACAAGGCAAATTTCTCTTCCATAGTTCCTTTGTCAAAAGGCATTATCGATGTCGCTTTTTAATATTTGAAAAGAAAAACATTCTATATTCTATTTGTGGTAAGAAATGTCTCCAAACTTATAAATTAAATCTAAAAAATGTCTCCTTTTCCCAGAAATACTTATAAGGGACAAAAAATATTTTTTTCAGGACTGAGAAAAGCTTTACTGTTGACTGGTTGACAAAAGACTTGGCCCGAAGGTCTGATTCAAACTAAAGAGAAACCATGACACTGAAACAGACTAGGAAAACATTTACATTTGCAGATTAAGTATGAGTGAGAATAAAATTTTGCTCTTCCAAAAAGAAGTAATTTCTGTTAAGTTAATTGTATCTTACATTTCAAGTATGAATTAGAAACCAAATGGGCAAACACATGGCACAACTACATTTGCCTAGAAACTATTTTTCTTTCTCCTTGCATTATTTAAAATTCAAATAAAGTACCTTCTGTATCCAACATATTTCTATGTATAACAAAGCTCATCTCATTTTCAATTATTAGAGATAATTATATATGTTCTAATAATTTGTTGAAAAAATTACTTCATAAATTACAAAGGCGGTAACAAAAGGTTTAGGTTGTTAATTGTCTAGGGTCAAGAATGAGTTGTTTTTAAATACAAAGATTGGTTTGAATTTTTGATTTGTGTTATCCCTTAAAATCTCATATGGTATAAGTCATACAGAAAGAATATTAAGCAAACTTTCCCTAATGCCATTACTCCAGATGCAAGAATGCTTTAGGAAAGGATCTCTCAAAATCTATCAAACTCTGATGTGATATTGCACAATTAAATAAAATTTAAATATTAACAGTTGTATTCATGAATTATAATTTTAAAAGTAGGCTGATATTTATCACTTAAATGAAGCAAGTAAAGTAATACAATATTAAAAGTCCTAAAAGGTTTAATTTTCAATATTCCCTCTTTCAAAAGTTGCAATGAAAGCAAAATGTTTTCATAAGTCCCTATTGAAAATACTTATTTTTAGAAATTCCAGAAGAATTTCTAAACAGTGCATAGCAAGCATTGATACCATGCTCTAAGAAAAACATATTAGATATATAAAAATAACTTGAATTCTAAAATTTTTACAGCATTGTTTTGTGAATTTTTTTCTAATAACAAAATAGTGTATGTTTATTTTAAAGTAAATTATTGAAATTAACAACAGTAACCTATATTCCTAGAGAATTATGTACTGGCACATGGTAATGTATATCTGTTTTATCCTGTTTATTATTTCTGAAATGCAGATCTTTCTACATAACTTTTGTAGTCCACTTTGTGTGTAGGATTTATTTCCATATTACTAAACATTCCACTAATTAAATTTAACTTTAAACTTTATTATAACCAATTCTTTTCATTAGATTTTTGTATTATTTCTAAGTTCCTGCTATCATAATGTAGTGGCCATCCTTGAAATCTTTTATCATAATTATTCTTTCAAGGACACACATTAGAAATATAATTTAGGGGCAAATATTATGGCTTATTGTAAAGCATAGACTACATATTGTTAAAGGGCCTTTCAAAACTATTCAATTTATTCTGCCATTATCTGTGAAAAATGCTCCCATTTTTCTCAATCTTTGATAAACAAGAGTTTTATAATTCTTAGTCTTTGACAAACTAGAGTGTTATGCAGTGCTTTAATTATCAATAAAATATTCCTTCATATTGTATCTGCTCAAATGTGCATTTTCTTTCAGTTGACTGCTGTGGTCTTTGGGTTATTTTCTCCCCTCTTGGTGTTTTGTGTTTGCTGATTGATAATTCCATTTAAGATGCTACTCTTTTGTGAAAGATGTAAAAAAAATTATTTCCAGTTAACATTTGCCTTTCCTTTTATCATATAGTTCTTCTAAATATGCTGTTTAAAAATTTAAAGCCAGTAGTAATTTAAAGCCAGTAATTTGTTCAGGAGGAAAATGACTAAGTTGATATGAAAAAGGACAAATATGGGAAACCATCAGGGGATCAATTTCAGCATTATTTCTCTCCCCATCACTATGCTTCCCTTCCTAAATTCTAGACTCACTCCCTTTTCCCCTCAAAGTCTGTTTCTACATTCTCATATATTGATCCTGTGTTTGTTCTTGATTCTGAAAGCAATTTAAGGACACACACATATATGCATACACACATGCATATATATGTACATATTATATATGTATGTATATACATACATACACACATATATACATACAGATGTATATACACACATATATGCATGTGTAGAATTAAGATATATATAGACATATATATCTTTATATTTATTCTTTGTAAGAATATATATAAAGGTATCTATATCACTTGTATCACTTGTCTTCCTGTTGTTCATTGATTTGCTCAAGTGGGCACCAGTAACATCTCCATAAGTCCTGTAGCATTCTAGTATAGCTCAAGGGCATCTGTTCGCTCCAGGAACACGAAGAGCCTCAAACCATTCCTTCAGGTCATGGGAATGAGGTCTATAATTGTTACTGGTTTTGGCATATCAAATATGACACATGTTGCTTGCCAGACTCTGCCGAGCGGGTGGTATACTCTCAGTAGTAGGCTCTCATCTCTTGCATTTACTAACGAACTGTAAATGCTTTGCAGCCACACGCAAAGGGGAAAGATCAGCTTTTCTCTGGGGTAGAGCTCTGACGAGCTATGGAGTCCGTATGTTGAAAAATGACTGCTTCATTATATGGGGGTTCCTCTGGCTTCTTGTGAGGCTCTATTGGGATGGCAGGCCAGGGCTAGAATCCACCTTCCCTCTTGGGCGCCTCATGATCAGCTAAGTAGAGGGAGAGCCAGTAGCAGCTCTGACCCAGTATCTGAGTCTCTGGATCAGACATACCTGGGCTTGAATTAGGCTTCACTGTAGGGTGGGACTCTGACGAGCAGGGCATGAGGTTGGCTTTTCTCTGATGAGCTGTGGAGTCTTGATGTTGAAAATGACTGCCCTCATGGTGTGGGGGTTCCTCTGGCTTCTTGTGAGACTTTATTGGGGTGGCAGGCCAGGGCTATATATATGGATTTTATATATATATGGAATATATGTATATATACATATATTCCATATATATATAAAATATGTATGTATATAAAACCCCTGTATATACATATACATATAATATATACAGCCCCACGTGGGGCCAAGCAGCACAGCTGTGGGTCTGGAATGGTTGGGTCTGGAGTGTCTCTCTTCCGGTGTTGTATGCACAGCTGTGGGTTTGGAGTGTCTCTCTTCTGGAGTTGCTGGCTGTGGTGGTTGGGAGCTTGCAGCCACACCTTCCGACATGGAGGTGGAGGGTTGGAGGAGGATATATATATATAGACTAAGTTTTGTGTGTATATATATGTATATATATACACACAAAACTTAGATAAATATATAAATAAATATATAGATATATTTTTTTCTTTGTCTGAATGACTGTTTTGAGGCTCTTTGTGTTCCTGGAGCAAGAAGATGCTCTTGGGTTACACTTGCTTGTGACAGATGGAGATATTACTGGTGCCGCTCGAGCAAATCAATGAACAACGGAAAGACAAGTGATACAAGTGATATATTCTTTGTAGTTCTAGCACTATACACAGCAGGTAATAAGACTTGAGCAATTACTTGTTCATTGATTACAGATGTGTTCCTTTTTGTGTTCCATGGCTAAATCCCTGCTTTTCCTTTTTCACAGATTTTTATTGTGACTACATCTATGTGTGAAAATCGCTGGACCATTTTAAATGAAGTAATTTCTTCTTTGACAAATTGCTAGTCAAAAGTATTTTAATGGAAAGTAATTTGCTTAAGCTATGTACAAATTCCGTCACAATATTTAATCTGAGTCTTTGAGTTGACCTAGCCAGCATTCAGTCAATAAGAATTTACTAAAACATATAGAATATTGGGCTTCCCTATGGTAGCAGGCAGTAGCCACCTCCTGAATTGGGGGTAAAATGGACTGGTGATCTTTTCTAGAATTATACTAAAATAAACACAGAAGCTATTTAAGAATATTGGAAATATCTCCAGAGCTCTTAAAATACATGATTCATATAATTTTAATAAACCATGTTCATTTTATTTATGTACTTATAATTTCTTGTAACTTATAATAGTATTTCATTTCACAATGAGACTATGATTTTTACACAAAACTTAATCTTTTAAAGTTAACATTGTGAGGCAAAGGGATTTACATGATAGCCCCTCAATGTATGTATGATAAGCCACAATGTATAAGAGAAGAGGGTGAGAGAGAGAGAGAGAGAGAGAGAGAGAGAGAGAGAAGAAAAAAGTGCCTGCTATAGAGACAGACTGGGGGATGGGGGAGGAAACTGGGATTGGTGGTGGGAAATGTGCACTTGTGCAGGGATGGTTGGTGTAACACTGTATGACTGAGACCCAATATGAACAGCTTTGTCTATCTCATGGTGTTATAATACAAAATAATAAAAAATAAAGTTAACATTGTGAATGCAATTAAATATTTGGAAAGATTCTGGTTCAAGCATACCAACTGAAGTCTATATACCACAATGATAATATTTGTACCTGTGTAAGTGTATACTTAAAAACATAAGCTTCTTGAAAAAAAAATTTTTTTTTAAGTTTTTTTTTTTTTTTTTTTGGGTCACACCCGGCAATGCTCAGGGGTTACTCCTGGCTCTGCACTCAGGAATTACTCCTGGCGGTGCTCAGGGGACCATATGGGATGCCAGGAATCGAACCTTGGCGGCATGGGCCAGCCACATGCAAGGCAAATGCCCTACCCGCTGGGCTATCGCTCCAGCCCCAAAAAAATTATTTTTAAAGGAAAATAAACTACTTCTACTTTTAAACCATGACTGTCATTGCCAAAAAGTTAATATTGATTTGCAAATCAGCTATTCATTGACTGTTTCCTAGAAGCTTTTGAAAACCAATTACTATAGACATACTAGCTTTAAAAAAGAAGGAATTTCCTAATATTTGATTGAAAAAAACATCTTATACTAATCTGGATTTTAAAACTAATTTAATGTTGAAGTTAAAGCATAAGCAGTACTAGACCTTTGAAGCTTAAAGTTTAATCCTTTTTAGGTCATCAAGAACTTGAGTACCTTCATGTCTGTTTCTTATAATTGCACAATATAAACACTATCTGTCATCATCCTATGAAGTGCAGTACAGTTGATAGTTTTAGTGAGCAAGAAATCACTTTGGAGTAAAGAGTCATTCTTAAGACGGAGAGATGGTATATGCTAAATGGAGTCATATTGGAGAAGTTTGAACCATAGGGATTGTGAATTACACAAACACAGGTCTACATTCTTTACGCCACCTATTACCAACTTATTATTTGGCGTGACTTTAAAAAAAATAGGAGTTCCACAACCACCCAGTTAAAAATGTACTCTGCAATCTTTTCTTGTTTTGCATATGATTGGTAGCATACCTTTTAACTGCTGTAAGTAATAAAAATATATATATGTGCAAGTTGGCTATAAGAAATGCCAAAGTTTCACCTAATAAAATTTTGGTATGCCTCAGTTTTCAAAGTAAATTTGATTTATTTGAGCCACCAGCCGTCCGATGACAGCCCTCTGTTTTTTATATGAGTCATGTCCCAAGGGGTCCAAAATATGCCAATGGTGTACCTTGGATTGAATCCAGTGTCCCGCAAACAGGTTTTCATTAGACTTTGATGCCAGTTGTATTTGGGGAGCAGAGAGGCTGCTGAAAACCAGCTTAACTTTTGGGACCACTTCTTTCTTTCAAAGAAAACAACAAAGATCTTTTTAAGCAAAGCTTTGCGCCTCCACATTGTAGGTGTATAGCAATATTTTAGAGAGCAGTAATCTGTTATTGCAGGTGGTCAGACTTCAAGCACTTCCGTATTTTGAGAATAAGATCAGACAAAGTGCAACAACTTTTATTGAAAAATTGCCGAATTTGAAAATTAGAAACACATTTTCTGTGGCTAAGATTAAGTTAGCATGTATTACAGTCACTTGGATTTTTCTGTAGCACTAAGGGAATATAATTATATAGGTTATTCCACATGTCACGAGAGTGAGACCTTAATCATATTCAAATTTTTTGTAATGCAGACCCAGACCCTTACATTTTAATCTTTTTTAGTTATTTTAATAACTTCATCTTTTCTTATAGCCGATGATGAATAGAAAGACAACTGGCACAAGTGATATAGTATAGATAGATAGATATATCTATCTATCTATCTAGCTATCTATCTATATATATATATATATATAGATATATAGATATCACAATTTCCTTATCCACTTATATTTTCTTGGACACTTGGGTAGTTCTTCACTATTGTGAATAGTTCTGTGATGTACATATGAGCACAAATATCTTCATATATTTCATGTATTTTAAATATCATTTTCGGGCTCTTGTTGTAGAGGTCAAGACCTGGTTGGCCACATGGAAAAAAAAATTTATTTTGGGGGGTCTCCATGCTGTTTAGTATAAAGGCTTAATCAGGTAACATTCCCACCAACACTAGATGAAGTTTCTTTTTCCCCAATCTCTATTCCAGCACTGGTTGTGTCTGCTTTTTTGATGTACACCAATTTCACTAGTGTGAGGTTATATTTGATTTTTGTTTAGATTTGCATTTCTCTTATGATAAGTGTTGAAAGCATTTTCCATATATCCATTTGTATATGTTCTTACAGGAAGTATCAATTTAGCTTCTCTAGCCATTTTTTGATTTGGCTCTTTTGCTTTCCTTTTTTCTTTATTGTTGTGAATGCTTTCTAAATCTTAGATATTAACCTTTTACCAGATAAGTGATGATAGAATATTTCCCCCACCCATTCCATAGGACTTCATTTTTTGCTAGCTTTTCTTTTGTTTGTTTTAACAATGTAGAAGCTTCTTAATTTGATGTACCATCTATTTATTTTTTGCTTCTGGTTGTTTGGCTGATGGCTCAGAGTCATTGAAGATACATCTGAAGACAGTTATCACTAGAGAGATTTGCCTATGTTTTCCTCAATATGTTTCATTAATTAGGGTGTAATATCATCCATTTTGAATGAATATTTTTTACATAAAGTGAATTGAGGTTCCAGATTATTTTCCTTTTTTTTTTCTTTCTTTTTTTTTTGCATGTGCATAACAGTTTCCCAGCACAGGAGACTATTAGCTCCATGTTATGCAACTAATTTCTTTTTTGAACATTAAATATGTCCTCTACCTGAGAGTTTGATCTCTGGGCTCTCAGTGTGTTTCCTTTGGTCTCAGAGTCTGCTATCATTCCAGTAGAACACAGTCTTGATTACTATATATTTGTAGTATGTTTAAAGTCAGGGAAAGTGCCTCTCATCTCATCTCTTTTCACCTCTGAGACTATTTGGGCTATTTGGGAAATTTTATTATTGCATATAAATTTATCTGAATATTTTGTATTTGGTCTATGTCCTTCAAATACCATGAGAATTTTTATGGCAATGCATTATGCTTCTATAATGTTTTGGGTAGAATGGTTATTTTTAACAACAACAATTCTTCCAATAAGAATTATAGTTCTTTGTACGAGTCTTTCACCTCCCTCTATAAAAAGGATTCTCAAGTGGAATGCTATGGAATACTATACTTTCAAAAAAACAGTTGTTAATAAGATTTTTTTTCTCTTCTGCCTTGTAAGAAATGCCACCACTTACTGTGTTCTGATTTGGTGGCCTGCCACCTTACTAAATAGGTTTATTGATTCTAAGAGTTTTTTTTGGTGGAGTCCACAGGATTTTCTAAGTATAATATCATGTCATTTGTTAATAATACTAATGTGAATTTTTTTCCAATTTGAATATATATCTTTTTCTTACCTGATTGCTATGGCAAGGAATTCTAATACTATGTTAAGTAATAGTAGTGAGAAAAGATGTTCTTGTGTGTGCCTGACCTTTAAGGAATTTAAATTCCTGATTTTTTAAAGGAATTTAAATTTCTCTAAGGAATTTAAATTCTCTAATTTTTTCATCATTAAGAATGATGTTAGTCATAGGTTTTTAATAATCGACTTTAATTATATTGAAGAAAATTCCATCTGAGACATTTTACTGACAGTTTTTTTATAAATGGGCTTTGAATCCTGTCAAATGTTTTATTTGAATCTACTGATATGATAAACTGATTTTAATCCTTCATGTTATTGGCATGGTGTGTCACATTCTTTAACTTATATATTGAACAATCCTTGTATCACTGGAATAAATCCCACTTGATCATAATGTATTATTCTGTTTACACGTTATTGGACTCAGTTCACTAAATCCTTGCAACTATGTTCATCAGAGAGATTAGTCAAACTTAGTAAATCAAACTTATCTACTTTTTTTTTTAAATATTCTATTATACCTCCATGAGATATGCAATTACAAAGATTTCATGTCCGGGTTTGGTCATACATTGTTTCAGCACCAATCCCTCCACCCGTGCCCATTTCCACCACAAATGTCCCCAATTCCGACCCTCTCCCCTAGACTGCCTCTATGGCAGGTTCTTTATCTCTTCTCTCTCTCTCTCTTTCTCTCTTCTTCTCTTACACACTGTGAATTGTAATACATACATTTTAGAGGTTATCATGTGTATCTTTTGCCTGTATTCAATACTCAGTTCTAGGCTAGTATTATCACTTACAACAATTGTTAGCACACTGTTTCCTTCTCTGTCCCACCCAATCTCCGACTCCCAGACACGTGTGGTAGATTCCACTTTTTGAAAAACCACCTGATCCATGTTTTGTCTGACCTTGGATATTGGTATCATAATATGTTATATATCATTAGATCACTAGAAGAAATCCTGTTTTTCATCAATTTCCTCGAGCGGGCACCTCTGCATTTCCATTTGACCCTATCACGTGCCAGTGTAGCTCAATGGCATCTGGTTGTTTCAGGAATACAAAGAGCCTCAAACAGTTCGTTCATGGTCTTGACGAAGAAGTCTGACCATCTTGTATTGGGGTTTGAACACCCTGTTTGGCTAGGGCTTCAATAACGAAGCCCTATATATGTATATATAGATACATACACATACATATATATATATATATATGCCATGCAAATAAATACAGTCATTCTATATCTGTCTTTTTCCCTTCTGGCTAATTTCACTCAACATAATCCTCTCTATGTCCATCCATTTATAGGAAAATTTCATAACTTCATTTTTTCCTAACAGCTGCATAGTATTCCATTGTGTAGATGTACCAAAGTTTCTTTATCCAGTCATCTATTCTCAGGACTCTGGTTGTTTCCAGATTCTGGCTATTGTGAATAGTGCTGTTATGAACATAAACGTGGGGATGGTGTTTCTGCTGTGTGTTTTTGGCTTCCCAGGGTATATTCCTGGGAGTGGTATGGCTGGGTCAAATGGGAGCTCAATTTCTAGTCTTTGGAGGAGTGTCCATACTGTTTTCCAAGAAGCCTGTACTAGTCAACATTCCCACCAACAATGGATGAGAGTCCCTTTTCCCCGCATCCATACCAGCCCTTGTTGTTCTTGCTCTTCTGGATATGTGCCAGTCTCTGTAGTGTGAGATGATATCTCATTGTTGTTTTGATTTGCATCATATTTATCTTCTTTAAAGTGATGTCTCTGTCTGCCTTTGGTGTCAGAGAAATATTGATCTCATAAGGCACTGATTGGAAGAATTCCTATTGATTTCAGTTCTGGAAGAGCTGAGAAGAATAGGAAGAAGGTTTTCTTTGAAGTTTCATATGAACTCACTTTGAACACATCTGCACCTGGATTTTGTTGTGAGGAACATGTTTGATTCCTGCTTTGGTTTTTGTGTGGTTAATTTGTCTGTGCAATTGTTTTTGCTTCCTCTTGACTCAGTTTTGAAAAGCTATAGAATTAAAAAAAAAATTCGCACTTTTTTTCGGTTTTCCAATTTCATGTACTAAAGTTTTCCATAGATTGAGCTTTCAAATGTTGTAACTTCCCCATCCATTTTATGACCCAGCACATTCGTTTTCATTTTCTTCTCTTTGCAGTTTAGCTAAGAGTTTGTTTAGCTAGTTTGTTTAGGCGAATTGGCTGTTGTTTCATTGTTCTCTTTCATTTTTTGTTTTATTGCATCAACTTTATTAATTTATGTTCTAAATTTATATTTCCCCCTCCTCACCTTGGATTTTTGGCTATTCTTATTTTTCTAATATTTTGAGATGTGCAGTCAGATTATTTAGTTAAGTTTTATCTTTTTCCTGACAAACACCTGCATTACTATAAACCTCCATCTTAAAACAGCATTTGCTGTATTTTATATGTTCTGGTAACTCATGTATTTATTTTTTTGTTTTCAAGATTTTTTGTGTTTTTTATTTTACTATTTACCCTTGGATGTCTTAGTAATTTCTAGGTTTTGAAATTATTAAGAACGTCCTTTCTGTGATTGTTTTCTACATTCGAAGCAATTGAGATGCTTCCTAGACTCTTGATTTTATGGAGAGTTTTTAATGTATTCTAGCACTTAATTTATCAGAGAGAATGTCCATTGTAAATTGGAGAAAAATAAATACTTAAATTTTGGAGGTGGAGAGCTCTAAATATGCCTATTAGGTTTATTTTTTATCATTATTTTCTTTAAAGTCCATCTTTCCTTATTGCTTTTTAAGACTTAACCTGTTCAAGTATGAAAGGGGACAATAAAATCTAATACTCATGCATTTCTATTGATATATTTCTGTGTATACTAAAAGTTGTTTTATAAAAGTTCAACAGTGCTTCATCTGGGGCATGAAAAGTATTCCTAAAGTATAGAACCTTTGATAATTAAATGTCCATTATTGGTCCTTTTTAATCTTTAAAAAGTTTTGAAATCTGTTGTCTTTACAAATTAGACCACAGTCTGGCCTTTTTAGGCACCAATTTGTCTATAATATTGTTTTTCAGTCTTTTACATTGAACCTGTTTATTATGACTTTTCAGGTATGGCTTTTATAAACAGCAATATGTTCAGTTTAATTTTCTGACCAGTCAAACAGCTTTATGACCAGTGAATTCAGGCCCGTGCTACTGAAATATTTTTTAGATGAATTAATTTATTGCCGTCATTTTCAGATATTTTGAGTGTACATTAAATTCATCTTATATTTTATTTTTTGTTTTTTGGGTCACAACCGGCAATGCTCAGGGGTTTCTCCTGGCTCTGCACTCAGGAATTACTCCTGGCGGTGTTAGGCGGACCATATGGGATGCCGGGGATCCAACCTGGCTGGCATGGGCCGGCCGTGTGCAAGGCAAACGCCCTACCCATTGGGCTATCGCTCCGGCCCCTCATCTTATATTTTAAAGGTGATCATTGGTGTTTCTTCAGAGTTTGGTTAATTGTCATTCTTTAGCTGTTGCTGTTTGTATAATAAAATTGTCACTCTTTCAACTCTTGAATTATAACCAAGTTGGGTAAAGTATTCTTTTTCGGATATTTATTCCACCCAACTTGATTGGTATGCACAATAATTCCCTTTTGGCATGCAGAGTAGAGTTCCATTTGGTAGATCTATGTGAGTCTTACTCTCAGGTCTATCTCTATGTTTTTTGCCATTTTTATTGCTATGTGATGTGTCTTAGAACTTTTCTATTTGGTGTTATTTGTATCTCTGATTTTCTTGGTCTAAGTGGATGATTTAGTTCTCAAATTGGGAAAGTTTTCAACTAAATTTCCATCAGTCAACAATTTCTTCCTCTTCTTGGATGCAGAATTTGGATCATGTTGCTCCTAAATTTATGCCATAATTATATTTTTTGTTTACTGACTTTTACTCTATTTTTCTTTCTTCTATCCTATCATCCAGCACACTCCACATTGTCTCTCACTCTTCTACTGAGCCTACATAACATTCATTTTAGTTCCACTGTCATGTTCTTTAGTTCAACAACTTCTGATTGAATTATCTCACTTGTTTTCTTTGTTGATGGCCTGTTTTATTGTTCATTTAATAATCTTATCACAGTCCCTTTGAAGTTGTCATCTGAGAGGTAATAAAGCTGGTGGATATTAGGGTATACTTCTTAGACCATTTCTTTATCCATTAATATCGGTAGCCTCTTCCACATTTTCACTATGTCTACCATGCAGGGTAGGCTAGGAGTGAGGTTGTATTCAGATGTGGGTAGCAATCAATCTAATCGTTCTGCTCACAAATTCTGCCTAAGCCTATGCTGCTGCATTTATGCTGCATAAAACATGTGCTAAGACATGGTAAAACAAATCAGTGCCAGCTCTCTGCTATCACAGATCCTGCTGCTTCACCCAGGCCCTGTTGCTTCAGACTTTGGGTCTGAACAATGAGCACACAAGTATCAATCAGTCTTCATTTTTTTTCTTGAATAAATTCCTTTTGACATTAAGTAGATGCTTTCTCTGATATGTGCTTTGGAGCAGGGTTTGAGCTTTTTCTTCATTTGATGCCACCTGTATGTTTGCCTAAAACTTTAGCCTGAAGAGCTGGTGAGTTACTTCCTTGTCTGTGGCTGCAGTTGTGCACTGTACTGTAATTGTCCACAGTAGGGTTCTGTTGGGCCTTGGACCCACCTCCTGCTTAAGCTGTATATAGATGGAGTATCAAAAGGTTGTGGGTGAATTATAGCCTGGAGTTTTCACCAGCATTTCTCTCCCCCTCACCACACTGTGCTCCTTCATTAGTACCCTTCATCTCTTTCCTAACCATGGGGTCACACTATTCGTATTGTATAATGTTTGGAAACTTTTCATGTAGGAACTATGGTAGCAAAAGTTATCAAGAATTCTTCTGAGACTTGTCTCTGACTCTAACTTCATAAACTCAAATGACCATGGAAATGTATGGCTAAGAAGACCCATAGTATAGGGAAGAGAAGAAAAAAAAGGAGTGAAGGGGCAGGGGACTAGAAAGGAATGAGAAACAACAAGGCTAAGCGTCAAGAAGACCAGGTAAATTGGTGACAATAAGGAATGGCAGAGCTAAATATACAAATCACAGAGTCAACAACACTGTAATCACAAGACCAAAACTTTAATAATCAAATGTAAAAAGTGCCTGTCAAGATGGCAGGCTGGGGTCGCAGTGAAAGGGTCGGAGAGGGAATCTGGGAACACTACCTGAGGGAAGTTGACACTGATGGTGGAATTGGTGATGGAACATTGCACATAAAAAGCCAACTATGAATAATTTTTTAATTTGTTCTGCTTTAATTTAAAACATTTTGAAGAACAAAATACAAATAAATTTCAGTTGTGCTGCAGCAACAACATTAACAAAAAAAGAAGAGTCCACTTACATAAGATAATGTTCTGTGTTTGTATTTAATTAATGTCCAATGAGACTTTAGAGAAATAACTTTCCTTTATATGAAAGAAATACACAGGTGTCTAGAATTTAATTCATTATTTTTCACATCCTAGGCCTTCAATAACCATGTGGGCCTCTCAGTTTATAATGCTAAATTTAAACTGTTAGTCTTGTTTCATAGAACTCTCTGCTGGAGAGGTCTTAGATAAATAATGCCAAAAACAAGCATTCTGGTCAAATAATCACCTATGTACCATATCCCACTCATGGAGTCTGGTTGCCCCCCAAAGTCTGTAGTTCTACTGCACATATTTTGTTTTACTTAGAATAAAAGATTATTCTTCCTTATCTGACTGGTGATAGAGAAACAGGACTATCTGTATGCATTTTCATTTATTAACTTCCAGCTGATAAAATAGAATCCATCTGAAATATATGCTTTTATGAGGAATTTCTTTTCAAATTCAATTTATCAGAAATGGTCTCGAAATTGTGGTCTTATTTTTTGGGAGAATTAATTTAGGTCAAACATTTTTAGGTTTCTAAAAGGATTTAAGATCACTTTTCTTTCATATGCATTATTCAATTTCTACCACCTCAAACATGAGTTTCATCTTCTCTAATGTCCTTTTGTATGGATTAGCACCTTTGTACAGATGCTAATTTAGAATGACTGTTTTGGGTATCTCTCTGGAGTCTCCTTTCCATATAGTTATAATGTTGCCCCATTTTTCTAATTCCTATGGAGTGTATGCACTCTCTTCCTGTGTTCTCACTGAATTAAATGCATTGAAATAACCTATGATTCTGATTCACATATTACATTGTTATGCCACATTACATTGATATTTTTTGCCTTTGAATTCCACAACTTAGCAGGATTCTTGACACATGAATATTGGTTTATATATATTTGATGAATCAATGAACAAATTAATGAGACCTTAGGTACCCACTATAAAAATGAAGGAAATATGCTAACAACAACCATTGGTTATAATATATTGCAACCAAGGGTACAATTATATTATTTATGATTTATTAGTCATAGAAAGACTATAATACTTAGCGTGAAGTTTTTGTTCATGCTGGGGTTTTTTGCCTTTTAGCAAATACATGTACTTATAAATATGAGTATGTAGTATGTGTAAGGTATGTAATCCATATATGGAAAATTATCTTCACTGTTACTTGAAAATCCTAGAGTTAAACTTTGTTTTCCCACATTTGATCTATTCACTCATTTTTTTTTTTTTTTTGCTTTTTGGGTCACACTCAGCAATGCTCAGGGGTTACTCCTGGCTCTGCACTCAGGAATTACTCCTGGCGGTGCTCGGGGACCATATGGGATGCCGGGATCGAACCTGGGTCGGCATGGGCCGGCTGCATGCAAGACAAACGCCCTACCCGCTGGGCTATCCGTCCGGCCCCACTCATTATTTTTATATTCACATGTCATTCACTTGTCGTGCACATAAACGTAATTTCAGGCACTATGAATCAAACATAAAATATAAGTATATGGAACCATCAGACAGTTCCTCATTTTTCAGTGACTTTTTGTAGTCAATTTAAAGTATGATTTGCATTTTAATTGACTCACCAAAATTTCAGTTTGGTCCCTAATTTCTAATTCTTTTTGAGCAGGCTTAAAATTTGGTGGGTTTAGAGTATTGTGTATTAAAATTAGCTGTGCCAGAGGCAGACAATAAGCTGGAAAAACAAAAGTATCCTCAGGGTCCTTGACCATGTGGAAAGCCTGGTGGTGAATGGACTGACATTTAGTGATCCTGCTAATGTGGGGAAGGGGATAGTAATGATCTAACTTATGAAATCAGCCCTCTGAGACTGACAAAGAGTCATAAACCAAGCAAATTATAATCTTAGAAGAAATTATAATTGTATAAACGTCAAATGTAAGGATGAAGTATTCCTTCAAGCTTCTCTTTTAACTGCCAACACTGCCAGAGCCCACCTCCTTCTGTTTTGCCAGAAATACAGGCTCAAGTGACTGGGTGCTGATATTAATAATCTTACTACCCACAGTTGTAATAATTGAAAGTGGAAAAGTCAATTTTTTGCTTTTTTGGGTCATACCCGGCTATGCTCAGGGATTACTCCTGGCTCTTCGCTCAGGAATTACTCCTGGTGGTGCTCCATGGACCACATGGGATGCCGGGGATAGAACTGGGGTCAGCTGCATGCAAGACAAATGCCCTCCCTGCTGTGCTATCGCTCCGGTCCCCAATTTTTCAATTATTAATTGAAAGTGGGAAAACCAATAATTCAAATGAAAGTCTGGTCCTAGAATTGATCTTTACATGGATTTGAGATGGAATTGGGATAAAGTGAAGGTTTTCTACTCATGAGAACTACATGAATTTTTGTGAGTTAGATGATAAAGCAATGTTGTTTGAATTATGTCCTTCAAATTTCATATACTGAGGTCTTTAAAGTCCCAAGAATGTGAATTTATTTTGGGCTGGGGTCTGCACACTGATAATTAAAGTAAGATGAAATAATATGGTAGAACTAATCCAAAATGATTGCTTATCCTCATAAAAAATACTGGGACACAAACCTATGCATATGTTGAGGAACAAGCAGTGAAGAGACAATGAATAATTCTCATATGAAAGATAAGAAAGGCCTCCAAAAACTGTGTCAACCACTTGATCATAGCTTTCTAACCACTAAAATTTGAGAAATAAATTTATGTTGCTAAAGGATTTTAGTGTTATTAAGGGATGTTAGTGCTATATTTATGGCAATATATATATATATATGTATATATATATGGCAGCCAAAGCAAACTAATATGGCTACTTTGACTAACAAGTATCATTTTCTAAGTCATATTTTAAACTGGGTGAATTTTATAATTAATGGATGTTGACTTGCTGCAATTGTATTGTTGTGAAAATTCCAACCAAATGTTCACCATTGTCAACAACAACAACATAAGCAAGCAACATCCAATGAGAAGTGAAAATGAGAAAACAATTTTTTTAATGCTATAGACACAGTTGGGCTCATACACCAGAACTGGGGTCTGGCTAGACAAAGGCTAGAGCCACATTTTTAGAATAGATGATAGGAGATGGGGCATTTGCAAGCAGCTGTAAGAAGACCAAAGAAGCAGAAATTCTAAAACATTATTTTGCAAAGTAGTGTCTGGACCACCAAAAGGACATGAGCACATTTGGAGTGCATTCCCAAGTTTCAATGCCATTCTGCAAGACTAAAACCACCTCACTGTGAATCCCAAATGTAGCCGATGACTATGTTATGTCACCCCAATTCAGCTATCTCTTGGCAGCTCTCCAGTGTTAACATACTTGAAGTGAACCTGTTGGAAATATGGGCAGAGGTCTATATTATTCATCAGTTGGAGAAGAATCAATTTTTGAGTGGTCTGAGATATAGTTTTAAAAAGTGCTTCTCTAAAGACATCTTCAAAGATGTAATACCACTAAGAAAGCAATTGGAAGAAAAGATAAACATATGGAAATACATGAAACTAAAACGCTTCTTCACCTTAAAAAGAAACAGTGATCAGAACTCACCATTGAATATACACAAAGAGACTTAAATAATAAACAATAAATATCTGCAGGGTTAGCCTCAATGTGTAAAAGAAGAGGGAGAGAGATGCAGAAACAAGACAGAGAGACAGAGAGAGAAAGAGAGGAAAAGGGGGTACCTGCTGTTGAGGCAACCTGGGGGTCAGCGGGAGGGAATGTGGGTACATTGGTGGTGGGAATGGGGCACTGGTGGAGGGATGGGTGCTGGAATACTGCATTACCAAGAACCAATTATGAACAACTTTGCAATTGTATGTCTCACGGTGGTACAATAAAAAATTTCAAAAAAATTAAAAAATTAAAAATAAAATGTAAAAAAAAAGAAACAGCGACCAAGATACAAAGAGAATTCACAGAATGGAAAGAATATTCACCCAATACCCATCTGAGACTCTCAGACATGGGGCAGAGCTGCTACTTGCTCTCCCTGTGCCCGGCTGCTCGTGAGGCGCCCAGGAGGCATGGCGGGTTCTAGCCCTGGCCTGCCACCCCAGCTGAGCCTCACAACAAGCCAGACCACCCTCCCCTTCTCCATGGGGCCCGCCATTTTCCACATCCGGACTTCCCCTCTCATCACAACTCCACCCAGCACACCAGACTATCACAGCCCGGATCATCAACAGCCACCCTGCAGGAGTTTTTTTTTTTTTCAATCCGGCCCAGGTATGCTGAACCAGAGACTCTCAGACATGGGGGCAGAGCTGCTACTTGTTCTCCTGTGCCCAGCTACTCGTGGGCGCCCGGGAGGCATGGCGTGTTCTAGCCCTGGCCTGCCACCCCAGCTAAGCCTCACAACAAGCCAGACCACCCTCCCCTTCTCCATGGGGCCCGCCATTTTCCACATCTGGACTTCCCTCTTGTCACAACTCCACCCAGCACACCAGACTATCACAGCCCGGCTTGCGCGACCACTAGTGGTCGCACGGTTTATCAATAAGTGCTTTATTTAGAGGTGACTACAACAGTATGCCACCCGCACCGGCAAGCCTGGCAAGCTGTTCGTGTAGTATTTGATATGCCAAATACCAGTAACATTTATATTAGGTCATTCCCATGACCTAATATAATTTTTTGAGGCTCTTTATGTTCCTGGAGCGGGCGGATGCCTTTGGGTTCTACTAGCTGAGACGGAACATATGGAGATAATACTGGTGCCCACTCTAGCAAATAGATGATTAAAGGGGAAAATAGTGATAGCGATAGTGATAGTGACCCATCTGATAACGGGTTAATATACAGGATTTATCAGACACTGGTAGAACTTTACAAGAAGAAAACAAACAACCCCATCAAAAAAATGGGGAGAAAAAATGAACAGAAACTTCAACAAGTAAGAAATTCAAATGGCCAAAAGGCATATGAAAAAATGCTCATCATCATTAATCATCAGAGAGATGCAAATCCAAATAACAATGAGATATCTCACACCACAGATACTGGCACATATCCAAAGAGCAAGGACAACAAGTGTTGCTGTGGATGCAGGGAACAAAAGGAGTCTCATTGATTGTTGGTGGGAATGTTGACTGGCACAGCCTTTTGGAAAACAATATGGACAATCCTCCAAAGACTAGAAATTGAGTTCCTGTTTGACCCAGAAATACCACTTCTGGGAATATTCCCTGTGAAACCAAAATCACACAGTGGAAACACCATCTACACTTATATGTTCATAACTGGCTATTTACAATAGCCAGAATCTAGAAGCAACCAGAGTACCCAAAAAGAGATGACTGGATAAAGAAACTGTGGTATATCTACAGAAAGGAATACTATGCAGCTGGTAGGAAAAACAAAGTTATAAAATTTGCCTAAAAATGGATGGACATGGAGAGGATCATGCTGAGTGAAATTAGCCAGAGGGAAAAAAGGACAAACATAGAATGACTGCATTTATCTGTGGGATATAAAATAAATAACATGATACCAATATCCTAGGCCAGACAAAACATGGATGAGGTGGTCTTATCAGTGGGTAGAACCTACTTCAAATGTGTGGCAATCAGAGGTTAGGTAATATAGAGAAAGGTACAGTGTACTAATAATTATGGTAAATAATAACACCAGCATAGAACTGAGCATTGAAAGTAGGCAAAATGATCACTGTCACTGTATCACTGTCTTCCCATTCATCATCGATTTGGTCAAGTGGGCACCAGTAACATCTCCATATGTCCTGTCTCATGTTAGTAGAGCCCAAGGGCACCTGCTTGCTCCAGAAACATAGAGTCTCAAACCATTCCAACAGGTCATGGGAATGAAGTCTATAATTGTTACTGGTATTTGGTATATCAAATACGACACGGGTAGCTTGCCAGGCTCTGCTGTGTGGGTAGCATACTATTGAAGTCACCTCTAAATCCGGCATTTATGATGAACTGTGCATCTGCTTTGCGGCCGTGCAAGCCAGGTTGTTATAGGCTGGTCTACTGGGTGGAGTTCTGATGAGAGGGAAGTCCGGATGTGGAAAATAGAGGTCCTCATGGAGTGGGTGGGTTGTCTGGCTTGTTGCGAGGCTCTGCTGAAGTGGCAGGCCAGGGCTAGAACCCACCATCCCTCCCGGGTGCCTAGTGGGCAGCTGGGCACAGGGAGAGCCAGTAGCAACTCTGCCCCATGTCTATGAGTCTCTGGATCAGCATACCTGGGCAGGATTTAAAAAATACTGCTGCAGGGTGGATCTCGATGAGCCAGGCTGTTATAGACTGGTCTGCTGGGTGGAGTTCTGATGAGAGGGAAGTCCGGATGTGGAAAATGGAGGCCCTCATGGTGTGTGTGTGGTGGGGGGGGTGGTCAACTGGCTTGTTGCAAGGCTCTGCTGAGGTGGCAGGCCAGGGCTAGAACCCGCCATCCCTCCTGGGCGCCTTGTGAGTGGCTGGGCACAGGGAGAGCCAGTAGCAGCTCTGCCCCATGTCTTTGAGTCTCTGGATCAGCATACCTGGGCGGATTTTAAAAAGACTGCTGCAGGCTGGATCTCGATGAGCCAGGCTGCTATAGGCTGGTCTGCTGGGTGGAGTTCTGACGAGAGGCAAGTCCGGATGTGGAAAATGGAGGCCCTCATGGAGTGGGGTGTCATCTGGCTTGTTGCGAGGCTCTGCTGAGGTGGCAGGCCAGGGCTAGGAACCCGCCATCCCTCCCGGGCGCCTCGTGAGCAGCTGGGCACAGGGAGAGCCAGTAGCAGCTCTGCCCCCATGTCTGTGAGTCTCTGGTTCAGCATACCTGGACCGGATTTAAAAAAGACAAAATGATATACAAGATAATCTCTAAATGTATGTATTGTGATCTACAATGTGTAAGAAAATGGAGAGAAAGAGAGAGAGAGAGAAGAGAAAGAGAGAGAGAGAGAAAGAGAGAGAGAGGTGAAGTGAAAATTACCTGCTGTAGACTCAGGCTGAGAAGGGGGGTAATCAGCGGACATTGGTGGTGAGAAATGGGCACTGGTGGAGGGATGCGTGCAGGAACACTGTATGACTGAAAACCCAAATATGAACATTTTTGTAACTGTATATCTTCATGGTGGTATGATAAAAAAATAACTAAATAAATAAATAAAAAAAAGTGCTTCTCCAGGAAAAGCAATATGTAACAAGTAAATGTTTATAAAATAAATAAATGGCAACAAAATGTAATTTTGTAAAGATATGGCAGGTCAAAATCACATGATCATGCTGTGATTGTGTGACTCAGTCCTCCTGTGATCTGTGACTCAGTCCTCTTTCAGAAGTATGTACACGATGAGGACCATGATAAGTCAGCAGTACACAAAACAGCATTTTTAATTTGATAGAAACACATCTTAAAAACTAGGAATTGAGTTTCTTGTGATTCAGTAGTTCTACTTCCTGACATCTACCACAAAGGCACAAAACCTTATTAAGAAAATATATCTACACTCCTTTGTTCATTGTAGCACTATTCACAATAGCCAAAGTTTGAAAACAACTTATACTTGGGTTGTTTCAAAACAGAATATTGGGTGAAGGCGCTATAGTACACATACAAAATGGAGTAGTACTCAACTAAGAAAATATGAAAATGTGCAATTTTTGCTATGTAGATACATCTGGAAAGTATCCTGCCAAGTAAAACTAGGAGAGTTTTAGGCAAATAATGATCACTCTCACTTATGGGATATAAAAATCTTAGTAAGTGATTAGTAAGTCTGTCTGGGCAAAGACAGACCTTTCTCCGTGGCAAGACTGCCTTTCTACCTGCCTCAGAGACCCAGGGCCTCTGCCAAGAGGTAGTTTGAGAAAGGTTGGGAGTGAACCATTAAACCCAGATATACCGGGCAGAGCAGAAACCAGCTTTCCCCGTTGAACCCCTTGCATTCCATGGACCACGAGAGCAACTTCCACCCTGAGTCCACCATTCCAATGGAGCCTCGGAAGAGGCCAGAGAAACCCCCACACATTGCTGGCAGCAGTCTTCACCATCCACATCTCATAAGATCTCCACCCAACAGATTAATCCAGTCTCCAGCCGGGCTTGTCTCCCAGCTGGGCTTGTCCCAGCCTACAAGGACCCACCCTGCAGAGACCCGCCCTTCAGAGTGAGTGTATTTCAAGCCCAGGAATGCTTGAGCTACAGACACAGATACACCCGGCAGAGCAGAAACCAGCTTTCCCCATTGTGCACAGCCACTATGCGGCCACACGATTTACCTCTAAATTACCGTGAATATTCTACCCATCCCTCTGAGAGAGTCCCACAAAGTAATGAGAGTATAGCACCTGCACGGTAGAGCCTGGCAAACTGTCCAATGCGTGTTTGATATGTCAAAACCAGTAACAAAAATGTTTACTTTCCTGACCCGAAAGAGCCCTTAATACGGCAGCAGTAAGAAAGGTGAACAAGCAGTGCCTGATAAAATTTCACGGCCATCCTAGGCTGCCAAAACAAAGAAGGACTAAAATGACTGTCTGTATTTTCAATGCATGCAGCTGGCATCAGAAGCATATATTGAGGATCTGATGGTGCAAGCGCAAAAAGATCAAGTACGACATCATTGGTCTGACTGAGATGAGGAGCGTCAGTCACATCATGCTGTATTTGACACCAAGAAGAATTGTTCCTTGGAACATGCAACAAAAGAGGTGTTGGTGGCGTTGGTGTCCTTGTCAACACGAACATGGCCGTCAACATTGATTCATTTGAATGCCTAACAAATCAGATAGGATGATTACACTTGAATAGATGTGGCCCACTGCCAGCAATTTCTATCTTCATTGTCTACACACCAACATCCACATACAAAGGAGATGAAATTTAGGAATTCT
>JAJIBD010027542.1:12500-38320 GCA_021461705.1 Cryptotis parvus | reverse complement strand
GAATGCTTGAGCCAGCAGTATCACACAGATACACCCGGCAGAGCAGAAACCAGCTTTCCCTGTTACAGCCGGCCTCTGTGCTGGCTCTGTGAATTTACCTACAAATTACCATGAATATTCTACCTACCTCTCAAAAGAGCCCCAAAGGTAATGAGAGTATAGCGCCCGCAAAGGCAGAGCCTGGGAAGCTGTTTGATGCGTGTTTGATATGCCAAAACCAGTAACAAAAATGTTTATTTCTTGACCCTGAAAAAGAACCCTTATCACGGCAGCAGTAAGAAAGGCAAACAAGCAGTGCCAGATAAAATTTCTCGGCCAACCTAGTCTACAAAATGAAGAAAGGACTAAAATGACTGTGTGTACTTTTAATGCACCTACGTGTAGCATCGGAATCATATATCGAGGATCTGATGGTGCAGGCACAAAAGATCAAGTATGACATCATTGGTCTGACTGAGGCGAAGAGGCATCAGTCACATCACACTGTATTTGGCACTGGAGAAGAATTGTTCCTCGGAACAGGTGATGAAAGAGGCGTCAGTGGTGTTGGTGTCCTTGTCAACACGAACATGGCCATCAACATTGATTCATTTGAATGCCTAACAAACGGATAGGACAATTACACTTGAAGAGATGTGGCCACTGCCAGCAATTTCTATCTTCGTTGTCTATGCACCAACATCCACGTACAAAGAAGATGAAATTGAGAAATTCTACATGGAACTGGAGGAGTTCTATAAAAAGATCACACCTTCTACAAGATCATTGTCGGTGATTTTAATGCCAACATAGGATGGAGAAGCAGCTGAAGAATTCCACATCGGGACCCATGGCCTAGAATGGAACAAACAGGGTGAGAGACTATCTGAGTTCATCATGTCCACCAAGACCATTCATGGGAACTCACAGTTCCAGAAGGCTGAAGCAAAACGTGGTTCAGAGATTCATGGGAATCTCCTGGTGGACAGTTCCACAATGAAATTGACCACATCATCTTCAATCGACAGTTTTGCCTGACCGATGTTTGCTGTCGTCCCCAAATTCCAAACAGGATCAGACCACCGTCTCCTTCGTGCAAAATTCTACTTCCACGCTAAGGGGGAGAAAAGGCTGCAAAAGTTTAAGAAGAGAACTCCCAGAATGACCACCAACTGGGAACTCTTTGGCACCATGCAGCAACATGGGAAGATACCATCATTGACGACATCGATGAAGAATACAACCGACTGGTTCAGCACCTCACATGATTGTGCGAAAAGAATGCCAAGAGAGAGAAAAGACACAAAAAAGATGCCTGTCATTAGAAACTCTCGAGCTCATTCGCCAACGTGGCAAGGTGCGAGCCTCAGGCGACCAAATGCTAATGTCCAACCTTGTGAAGCGTGCAGAGAAGCTATAAAGGAAGACCTCAAAGACAGAAGAGCAGAAATTCTGGAAGATGCAGCAGAAGCCGGGAAAAAGCATTTGCACTGCCCACCTGTCCTTTGCCAACTATGAGACAAAGATGACTGCCCTCCGATGCCCTGATGGATCTATCACATCTTCCAGAAAGGCAATGGAGAATTATCCATGACTTCTACTCAGATCTCTTTGATAACCATGTCCACCTGCCCACATACCAAATTCCACAGGATGGATATGTCATTCTCAACATTCTCCCTTCTGAAATCCAGACATGCCATTTCGATCGGTAAAGAAGGGAACAGCACCAGGCCCAGACAAAGTCAGACCCGAACACCTGAAGAATCTGCCGTCAGTACTCATCAATACACTAGCTCGGCTCTTCACACGCTACCTGTCCGAATGCAAGGTGCCCTCCCAATGGAAAACCAGCAGGACAGTTCTACTGTTCAAGAAGGGAGACATTCACGACATTGGCAACTATCGCCCCATCTGCCTGTTGTCCATCATCTACAAGCTGTTCACTCGAGTCATCCTGAACAGGATTGGCAGAACACTAGATGAAGGACAACCATGCGAGCAAGCTGGCTTCTGGAAAGGATTCAGCACAATCGACCATATCCACACGGTAACCAAGCTCATTGAGGTTTGTAGGGAGTTCAAGATGCCGCTCTGTCTCACGTTCATTGATTTAAGAAAGCCTTTGATTCTGTGGAGACTGAAGTGGTCATCGAAGCCCCTAGCCAAACAGGGCGTTCAAACCCAATACATCAAGATCCTTCGTGAGCTGTATTACGGATTCACCACCAGGATCTCACCATTCTACAAGGAAGTGATCATTAATGTGAAAAGAGGGGTTCAGGCAGGGTGATACCATTTCACCAAAAACTCTTCAGCGCCACCCTCGAGAACATCATGCGACAATTAGAATGGGAAGGAATGGGAGTGAAGATAGATAGTCGGCAGCTACACCACCTCCGCTTCGCTGATGACATCATTCTAATAACACCAAACATTAGCCAAGCGGCACAAATGCTGGCTGACTTCGACCGAGAATGTGGAAAGATAGGTCTACAGCTGAATCTAAAGAAAAACTATGTTTATGAAAAAATGACCTAGTTCCAGAGGCCCCATTCACTCTCAATGGAACAGACATCTCTGAATGCAGCAGTTATGTGTACCTAGGTCGAGAAGTCAACATGATGAACGACCTAAAACCTGAGCTGCGCAGGAGGAAGAGAGAGGGGCATGGAATGCCTTCAAAGGCATCGAAGAAATAGCTAAAAGGACAAAGAACCTTGGGCTCCGGGCACATCTCTTTGACTCCACCATTCTCCCTGCATTAACATATGCCTCAGAGACCTGGGCCCTACGAAAGCAGGATGAGAATGCTATTCGGGTCTCCCAGAGAGGGAATCAAAAGAGCTATGCTTGGAATATCACGCCTCACTCAAGTGAGAGAAGGAATCCGGAGTTCTGACCTCCGTCACTATTCCAGAATCAGGGACACTGTCTCGTTTGCCAAGGCATCAAAAAATCAGATGGGCTGGACATGTAATGCGATTTGGAGATGACCACTGGACTAGAGCCGTTACCGACTGGATCCCACGGGATGTCAAAAGATCACGTGGCCACCCACCTACAAGATGGTCAGACTTCCTTGTCAAGACCCTGAAGGAACGGTTTGTGGCTCTTCATATTCCTGAATCAACCAGATGCCATTGGGCTACATTGGCACGTGATAGGGTCAAATGGAAATGTTACTGGTGCCTGCTTGAGCAAATCGATGAATAACGGGATTTTAGTGATCAAGAAGTGATCTATAAACTCCTAAAAATTATAACTACAAGCTCCCCACCACCACAGCCAGCAACCTCAGAAGAGAGACACTCCAGACCCACAGCTGCGCCAGGTAACATTGGAAGAAGAGAGACACTCCAGACCCAAACCACTCCAGACCCTAGGCTGTGCCATGGCCCCGCGAGAAGCCCATGGAGTTCTGGAGGGCGGAAATGGCTGGCCAGCCCCTGGCTGAGTCCAACATAGCTCCAAGGGTTTGCTCACTTGTGTGGGGAGGGCCACGCTGGCTGGACTTGGAGCGGGGATTTGGGGTCCTCCTCCCATTCCTCCCACCTCCATGTCAGAAGGCGCGGCTATGAGCTCCCACCACCACAACCAAGCAACCCTGGAAGATAGACACTCCAGACCCACAGCTGCGCCTAGTGTGACAGTCTTAGATAATACTGGAAGTTAGGACAGGTCATTCCCAGGATCTTTCATATTTATACACTGTGTACAGTTTTAGGCAGGGGTCTAGCTGTGGCCCATCATTCCAGTGAGCCTAGGCAAGAAGCCAGGGGATCCCCCACACCATGAAGTCAGTCATTCTCAACATCCAGACTCAACGGCTCCTCAGAGATCCACCTAAAGAGAAAAGCAGATCTCTCCTGTTGAGGTTCATCAGTAAATCTCTAAATGAGAGCCTACTACTGAGAGTGTACCACCTACATGACAGAGCCTGGCAAGCTACCCATGTTGTATTTGATATGCCAAAAACCAGTAAAATTGTAGATCTCATTCCTATGATCTGAAGGAAAGATTTGAGACTCTTCACATTCCTGGAGCAAGCAGATGTCCTTGGGTATCTCTTGCTTGCAACAGAATGTATGTAGAGATGTTACTGAGTTCCCCCTCTGGAGCAAATCGATGAACAATGGGAAGACAGTGAAACAGTTATAACTTAGAAACAAATTTGCAGTGAATCACAATCAAGAATCTTTCTAGAGATTAGTTGAGCAAAAAAGCAGCAGGTGCTGAGTCCAGCCCAGAAGGTGGCAAGAAAAGTCCAGAGATGGATGAGGAAGAAGTCATCTAGCAGAAACAGGAGGAGCAGAAGAAAGTCAAGTAACTGAAAGCCAAACTAGTGGAATTTAGAAATCTGTCAAAAAGTAAGCAGTTCCTTGTGCCAGAGCAGTGGTGATCTCTAATTCTGTTCCTGGTTAAACATCTGAATAACCTCTGAATAGCCTCTCTTGCCAACAGTAGCTAGATGGAAGTGTTTTGGAATGTGTTGTACATTTAAGGATAAACTTTGTTTAAAAATCAAGTATTACTATTTTATGTAGTTTTATGTGCTTTTGAAATAATAGTCAACACACCTGGAATCATAATATCCTTTTGGTGGCAAATGTCATATTACGTTTTTAGTGTATTACGTCAATTTAGTATTTCACGTATTATTAATAATGCCTCATTACATAAAATTATTACTAAACTGGCAATTAAGTGGATGTGAAGGATCCATATGCTAAACTGCTCATAACATTTTCACTTATGAATTTCACATCACATGTCTCCTAGTGTATATTAACAGCACTGACAAACAATCTCTTTGCCAGAGTTCACCCCCAGTGAACTCTACTTTGTAGCATGTGCTGTTGGCACAAAAATACATTTTTCGCATTTTCTTGAATTTAAGGAAAGTGAAAATAGAAACAGCAGGTGAAGCAGCTATTCCCCTCCCCCAAGAAGTAAGTGAAATTTTTTGGGGGGGTGGCCACACCCAGCAATGCTCAGGGCAGTGCTGGGGACTATAGAGAGTGCCAGGGATTTAACTCCAGGTTGGCCACATGCAAAGCAAATGTCCTATCCATTGTTCTATCATTCCGACCCCAACAGTGAAATATTTTTAAATACTGTAAGTTTCTTGAGTGTGTTAAACCTTAGGGGTGACTTGATGGTCTCAAATGACTAAAGAGTTGTTTTCTGTTCTTGGATGTGTATTCATTGCCTCTATACTCCTCCCCAAATAAGCAAGCAAACAGTGATTGTTTCTAGTTGTCTGTTCTGTGTTCAGTTCTGCCAGAACTATCTTTGCTCCTAAATAAAAAGAGCAGAGATGATAGGGCATTTTTTCCCAGAGGTTATCCTTGGTGAAAAAATACAGCAGCGCAAGAACTGGTATACATCTCTCCAAACTGAGACCCAGTTGACCAAAAATAAATATATGTGACTTCAACAATAGCAACTCAGGTGACTTAAACCCCAAAGATCTTCGTTCTCCCACATAGTGGCTATTAAGACCTCACAGCCTTTTCTAAGAGTCTGAGGTATATGACTCTCCATTAGCACTGAGGACAGGAATTTACCTTCTGATTTGCATTGCCGTCTTGCTAATGTTCACTTCCTTTCCTTCTTTGTCACACGCAGTGGGTGTTTAGGAATTACTCCTTTATCTGTTCTCAGGGATCATTTTTGGCAGCCTTGGAACCGTTTGGGGTGCTAGGGATCAAACCCAGGTTGGCAGTGTGTGAGTCAAACACCCTACCTGCCATACTATACTTCCAGCCTCTGATGTTGTTTAAGAAGGATCGACCTCAGGTTTCATCCATCTCAGGTTGCTCTTCAGAGTAGCATGAGTAGGGAAGGCTTAGCTCTTAGGCTACTCCTGACCTGAGTGTCTAGCTGCCTCTTGGTGGCTCCATGACTCAAGATTATGGAGCAGCTCATTTAAGATCATAGTGCAGCTCATTTGAAAAGGATCAAATTCTAAGTCAGATTAATGTTATGCCAGAATATTAGTTAGTGTTCTCATTAACAATTAGAGTTTCACTTACCTTTAAAAAAATCATCTATTTGGCCCTCATTCCTGGCTCTGTGTTTAGGGGTTACCCCATGCAGTGCTCACAGGACTATATGTGGTGTCAGAGATCAAACTTGGGTCAGCCACATGCAAGGCAGGGCAAGGGCCTTAACCCCTGTACTATCTCTCCGCTTCCCAGGTGCTTCACTTTTTAGTTGAGAATGTTTGTTTTGTCTGCATGAATGGCTAAGTTAAAAGGACAAATGTGGGCATCAGGAATGTGGCTCAAGGTGGGAAGCATGTGCTTGGTTTGATCCCTAACATTGCAGGATCCACCAAAAGCCTCCAGAGTGACCCTGATGCTCCCCAAACACTGACAGGCCCCCAAATATTAAAAATAAAAAGTGACAATCAGTGAGGTTGGGAGATCAGTGTGAATATTCTAATAATCAAAGAACTACCAGGTGCTTGAACTAGGTCCTTTGGCCTTGGGCAGGGAGGTGAGGAAAAGGACATTTTCCCCCTTAAATGTTTTCTAAATTATGAAATATTTCAGACACATAAAATATTGCATAATAATATAAGTGATACCCAGCTCACTGCCACCAAATTTAACATGTCGCTATTTTGCCACTTTGTAAAAAGAGATGAAGTTTCATCTCCAAATTATTTTTTCCTTTCTTTTCTTCCTTAGAAAAATATCACTGACCTGAGGTTGGTATATTATTTTCATGAATGATTTCTAGTTTTTAAGTACCTATGTGTGTCCATAAATTTAATACATATTATTTTATATGTAGAATATATGGGATTATATATAGTCCATAAGTATATGTGAATTATACTTTTTATTCTGTGCATACTTTTACAACTGGATTTTTATGTATAATGCTTTTTAGGATTTGTTCACATGTATGCTTGAATATGTATGGATGGAAGAACTTCTTGATAATGTAAAAAGTAAAAATTAACTATGTATAATGTAAAAGAAAGGAAAAATCTCAACTAGTCTCCATATTTCTGGCAAGGGTGATCATGTGAGTTACGGCAGGGATGAGGAATATAATAAAAGGAGCAGGTTTAAAATGAGGAGGGCTGGAAGATATTGGAGCTGAACTTGGGGGAGGCGAGGGGCTTCCTGGGACAGTACTGATAGAATGTGTTCGATGGGCAATTGAATGTGAAGATTGGTTAGGAGGATGACTGAATGTGGTGACCGTCTTAGCCTTTTACCACAGTGACAGAAGCTACAGCCGTAGGGGTTGGGGAGGTGACTTGGAAAATGCAGGCTAAGTGAGAAAAAACTAAGAGGCAGAACTAGACCACAAGTTACCAATAGCTGAGGACTAACAGAGGACCAAGTCAAGGCTCCCCTTACATCTTTTGAGGGAATATTCTTTTATGTAATCCTATCAGAAATTGAGCTTATATGCCCATGTTCACATTCCCTATAAATAAATGGTACAGTGGTATGATGAAATAAGCACAGGTATGTGTCCTAGGAGACTTCAAAATTGAGGGGAAGAGATAGTACAGCAGTCAGGACACTTGCTAGGCAGTTACTTTGATTCCCAGCTCCACATGGGACCCCAACCATCCCTGAGTGAAAAATGGATGTCACCAGGTCATCAGCATAGAGAGGGTGGCCTGGGTCTCCCCACATTCAGAACCTGAGCAGCATATGACCTTTGAGCCTTTGCATTGAACCTTCAGTTAACCAGGAATCACTGAAGGGCCCCCCAGGCCTCCAGAGCACCACTTGGGAACCCCCAAAAGAAAACTTCAAAATACAAATCTCAAGTGTAAGCCAAAGTATTTGTCATACCTTTAAATTCCCAATTAAAGGAAGTTATGAGAGCTCCTCTTACCTGTGGAAAATATGCTCTACATTACCATTATCCTGAAAGATGTCTAGCATCTATGAAAACACAGAAACATTTCAGCATCTAAAGACTGCTTGTGCCACATGAAGTAGAAATTAGAAGCTTCTTTTTTCACCAACCCTTCCTCAGTCCCCAAATCACTAACCCTTGGCAACCACCAGCCTGTTCTTAATCTCTTGAATTTTGTCATTTTGAAAATGTTATATAAATGGGATCAGAGTGGCTTTGACCTTTTTATTACATTTAATTATTATAGTTTAGGTCACTTGTTATATATGATCTTTCGAGATTGACCTTTCTCACCCTTGAGGTCCATCCAAATTGTTACGTGTGGGTGGGTAGTTGGTTTGGTTTTATGCTGTGTCATATTTCATAGTATGAATGGACCTAAATCTCCTCCTTCCCTCCTTATAAACATACCACTTATTTCCAGCTTTGAACTAGGTACAGGTGTTTTTTGATTATTTTCAAAAGGCACTTTTAATCCCAGAGCCTCAAATTATTTTCATTTGAGGCACTGGGATTAACAGTACTGTTCATGAGAGAATTTCATACATAGAGCATTCCAGAATGTCTATTTCTTAAACTACTCTTCCTCTCCCCGTCCCCACCGTGACTCAGCTAAAGTACAGGTTTGTTTGTTTTTTTTTATTGAAGACCATGATTTACAAAGTTATTTATGATTGAGTTTCATGCATATAATTTTCTGACACAAATCCCTTAACAAGAGTCTACTGTCCTCCAAGGTATAGGTTTTTATATAACCATAGTTTTCATATCTTTGGAATAAATGCCCTGTGTGTAATTGTTGGGTCTATGGTATGGCACTTTTCCTCCTTTCTCCTTCCCTTTGTGTGTGTATAAAAGAAGGGGTGTGCGGGAGGGGGGAAAAGCTAGCAAGAGAACACACATGCTCTGTCACTCTCTGGAGACCACACACTGTGGGCCTGAGTTTGGGAGCTGTGCCTAAGAGGAGCACATGTTTGCAGACAGGAGATGGGGCTTCCTATTGCAGGACAACTCTGCATTGCAGGACCTGCCCTGGATTGCCTCCCTGCAGGTCACTACATAGATAGGGGTAGTTTAAATGTGGCAGTTTATCTAACCATGTATTCTGTACTGGCTGGTATAAATATTTTCTCATGCTACCACAATCATCATGGGACTAGCTAGATCTTACCAGCATATTTGCCTGGCCACGTTGGATCTCTTAAGTAATTAGACCAGAGAGAAATGCTGTTTGCCTCCAAGCAAGCAAGGCTGGCCCTGATAACTCAAAAGCAACTAAAATACAAAACTACCGTGAAGTAGACGAGACTCTTGTGAAGGCTTGGAGAAATATTTAACTGGCATTAGTATAGTCTTTGGTACAGAGACATGCCATCTCAGAAACCCCCTTCTCTACCCTATAAAGGCATTTCCAGGCAGATCTTGGCTCAAAACATTAGCATATAATGGGGCCTAGGTGAGGTGCTGGGAGAAATTACCTGAGGGCATTTGACCCTGCCTGCTTTCCATAATAGTGGGATGTCTGAGTTGCAGGGGTATAAAACTAGGCTGCTTCCTCTCTTGCTCTCTCTTTTTGGGCTCTCTTTTGGGACTTGCACTCTTCTTGGGAGTCTTGTCTTTGTCTCCCTCTTTACAGGGCCTTAACACGTGGTGGCCGCCATCTTGGCCCCTCACGTGGCTGGGGGTTTTAGCCAGGAATCCTAAGCACCGGGTTTTCCTATTGCTGATTTGTATGCCTGAACCTGTGATAAGTAAAGCATTTTAAAACCGCCGGATTCCTGAGTTTTTCATTCATTCCCCGCCTGCTTTGGAGGTAGAAGGGAACTAGCTTCCCGGCACTGCTGGGGACCCCAGTGGCTTCCCCGACATCTGGCGACCCTGGGTGGGCACCCCTGCAGCTTCTGTTCCACAAGACCATGAAGGGTGCACAGGGCTCCTGTCATCTGATCCTATCTTTGGCCAGAATTGCTGCTCTCTAGCAGGAAAATTTCTCATCCTTGGAGATTCTAATCAACTTTCTAATCAACTTTCCCCCTAGAACTGAGAATCCATTAGTAAAAAAGGAGCTCCAAGGGGGCTGTGGAGTGCTCCTTCACTCTGTGTGACTGCAGGCCTCAGCCCTGCACCACCAGCTCATCCGTACAAGGGAGAGTGAAACACGTCTGCCCCTCTTCCAAGGAGCCCAAGCTGCTAACTCTGGGGAAGTGGAGGATGTCCTTGAAGTAGGTTCTTGCTGACGGGGAGGGCTCTGAAGTCTCCAAATGGAGAACAGGAAGGTTTGCATAGGTGCGCTCCTTTATTGCAGACCCACCCCCTGTAAAGGTAAAGAGCTGATGCGGAACCATCCTGCTCACATTCTCTTCCCCTCTGCCCTTGGCCCAAGGGCAACTGTACAAAATGGGATTAATTGGGATTATGGGGGCTTTGGCAGCTTGGCTGCTACTCAAGGATGAATGCTTAATTTATGTCTCAGTGATCTTGACTCCTGCCTTATTAAACTGCCTCACTCAGGCCATTGTTTGCCAAGGACTTTCCTTTCAAAAAGAGTGACTACAGGTGGTGCTTTTATGTGACAGACTTCTAGCTTTGATACAGTAGGAGGCTTTAATGGAGTGCTGCGATACCACCTTTCAGAAATAACTGAAAGCGTAAATGCATCTAGTGGGTTCACCTCATCTTTCAGAGCTTTTCTTGTGATCTCAAAATGTCAACAGGTGTTATTGTTCAAGAACAGATGGAGTGGTTGCAGAATTATGACCAGACAAGAGAAAAAGAACATTTATCTTGGAAAAAAAACACCCATTGAATGAGGATGTTAAGATTAAAAATTGCGAGACCCAAACTTTAATAACCAAATTTAAAAGGTGCCTCTCAGGATCACAGACAGGGGCTGGGATGATGCTGGGCAGGTGTGTGGGGGGGTAGCAGAGAGAATCTGGGAATACTTGTGGAGGGAAGTTGACACTGGCTGATCAAACATTGCATGTCAAAAACCCAGCTACGAATAACTTTGTTATTCACAGTGCTTTAATACAATAAAATTCTGTGGGGAAAAAAAGTCAAAAGCAGAAAAATAAAAGTTGATAGCAGAAGGGAAGGAAAATGGAGGAAGTGGGTGAATTTAATGATACTAGAACATAGAAGGGGTGTGTGGGGGTATACATTTATCGGTTATGAAGCTACACTCCTATCTATCATATAATACTATAAACAAGCAACTTATCAAGAAAATAAAAACAATAGCAAATATTTTTTTAAATAAAGATTCAAAATATCTCAGCTCCTCTTGGTTACCTCAGCTCCTCTTACTCTCCTCAACTCCTCTTACCTCCTCAATTTCTCTTAGTTACCTCAGTTCCTCTTTGTCACCTCCGCTCCCTCTTACTCTTAACTCTTAGTCACCTTAGCTCTTCTTAGTCACCTCAACTCCTCTTACTCTCCTCAGCTCCTCTTGCTCAACTCAGCTCCTTTAATTCCCCTCAGCTCCTCTTAGTTGCTCACTCCTATGAAACAAAAGGTGCCCCATCATAGCAGACCTTGGTCCTAATGGTGATCTGAAGTTGAGTGGAGGCTGGCCCTGCTCCCTCCAAATCCTGGTGCTATTTCTGTGAGGTGAATTGAGTACCGACTCCTATGGATGAAAAGCTTGGTTCCAACCTGAAACAACCTTTGCTGTTATTTGAAGGGACAGGAATAATGGCAGCTTCTCTTCTACTGGGACTTAAATGAGACTGTCCACAAACCTGAACTGATTGGATGGTTTTAGTCCACTGGGCTGGTTAATTTGGTTTATAAATAAATTAAGGAATTTTTATATTAAGGCATAATTGACATAGGCCATCACATAAGCTTCAGGTGGACAGCATAATGGTCTTCTGCAAACAGAAGTGATCACTACAAATGATCACTGCAAAATGATCTCTACAGTATGGTCACCATTGCCACCATACATATTTACATATTTCTTGTGCTTAAAAGATTGATAGCTTAGCGGTTGGAGAGATAGTAAAGTGGCTTAGGGTGCTCATCTTGCACACAGCCAACTTGGGTTCAGGCATCTCATATGGCCCCTACAAGAACCACCAGCAGTAAGCCCTGAGCATTTCTGGGTGTGACCCACTCCCCAACTGATATCTTAGTAATTTTCAAACATCACTTTAATATTATTAACTATAGCCACCATTCTGAACTTCATATTCCACTACTGATATATTTTCTAATTGTAACTTTGTAAATTTTGACACCACTTACCCATTTTACACACATTCCCTACCCACATACACACATAACCCCTCATGTTTGACAACCACCATCTTAATCTCTCTATACGGGTGAGCTTACTTTTGTTTAGGTGCTGATTTTTTTTAGAGTCCACGTTGAAGTGAGATCACATAGGCATCTTCAGAAGCAAATGGACTCTGAGGCTCTACTAAGTGAAACTCTCTCTCACAAGCATGTATTTTAACGAATAGGAGTTTGACTTTTGTGTTGAGTTTAAAGTAAGGTTTAACAGAATGCACCAAAGAAGAGAGAGAAAGATATATAGAGAGAAAGATAGAGAGAGAAAGAGAGACTGCCATATAGGCAGGTTGTGGGGGTGGGGGAGGGAGTAACAGGACACATTGGTGGTGGGAAGTGTGCAGTGCTGAAGGAATGGTTTTTCAACTCTGGGTGTGACCCAAAAAAGAAAAAAAGTATCAGCATTCAGCGTTCTTTCTCCTACCTTCCTATAAAGAAAGCAGCTACAAAAGACAGCTCTTTAAGGTGGGAAGTCTACCATATTAGATTTTTGGGGTAAATCTAGTGTTAAGTGTATGATCTTAAACACTGCTTCTGACAGGACTCCACAAACTTATAACGAACTTTCTGGAAAATGTAATTATGAGCATATTACGATGCTAATGAGAAATTACTTTATATGTTATAACATATCATCTTCCAAAGACACTGTGATGATAAAATTTGGGATTTAAGCAACTGGGGAGCAGATGATAGTAAAAATTCAGTAACTTGATCTGAATATGAGAAACAGAGATCCTAGGGAAATAGATAAATGAGAACATATGAATTTAGAAAGAAAATTAGCCAACTCTATCAAACAACTTAAAAGTTAGAAACGAGGGAAAGATGTCGCTGAGATTCGGAATTAACAAAAGTGAGGGGTGCCATCTGTCCTGGAGCTTGGGGAAGCCCCCAGAGAAGGCAGAACAATGTGAGAGAAGGCTGCCCTGAGCATGCACTGTGTGAAAATGCTGCCTGCCCCTCCCTCCCCCCCCCCACCACCTCCTTCGAAGGAAGACCAGGACTGCCTTCCCCTCTGCTAACTCTTCCCCACAGTCAGACTCTATAGATCTTCTCCACACAGTGACAACAGACCTGCCTCCGGACATTAGAATTACCAGAGACTCACAGAGTTTTGCAGCTTGACCGGCTGTCTGACAGAAGAGGAAACTGAGTCCCTAAAGGTGAAGGAGCTTGCCTGGAGACCCACAACATCGGATTCCCTATCTGGAAAAGCCTTCTGGGTGTTACTGTCTGGTAGCCCATTCATCCTGTAGAAACTTAGGAAGGAAAATTATGCAGCTTTTTAGCTAACATCCAGACACAGCGTTTAATGAAATCATTGTAAAGTCATGAATTACTACTCCGTCCTTATTCGGTTAGTCTGGAATCAAGTATTCTAACCCTGACTTCTCTGAGAATTAGACCCAAACACCCTATTAGATTATACACAGCCTGAAATTGTGCTCTGATTACATTATGAAAGCCTTGGGGGTTTCCCCCTCTCCTGGAACAGCTACCTGTGAGTAGAAACCAGGTTCTTGTAGTGTTTTTTAGTCTTTAACCTAATAGGAAGCAAAGTTACTCAGAGAATAAGGCGGCGAACAATGTGTAAAACAAGAGGGAGAGAGATGCAGAGACAGAGAGAGACAGAGAGAGAAAGAGAGGAAACAGGGCTACCTGCTGTTGAGGCAGCCTGGGGGTGGGTGGGAGGGGGTGGGGTACATTGGTGGTGGAAATGGGGCACTGGTGGAGGGATGGGTGCTGGAATACTGTATTACCAAGAACCAATTGTGAACACCTTTGTAATTGTATGTCTCACGGTGGTATAATAAAAAATTAAAAAAAAAAAGAATAAGGCGGCGATGGTTCTTGGTATCTCAGACACTAAGTGCTGGCTGAGAAGTTCCTGCAACTCTAGTTGTTGAAAGTGAGACTGCTGCAGATTAGTGTGTTTTTCACATAGCTTCAGAAAGTACAGGACAGTCCAAAAAATTAAACTTTGGTATTTTTTTATGTAGCTCCTAGAAATTAATGTTGCAAGCTGAAAACCAAACTGAACAGACCTTCAACCTAATATACCAGGAAACAAAGACATGAGTAAAAAAATGGCAAGATCAGTATAAACCATAGGTATTATCTTTGCATAATTTTAAATGTTTATAATAAAAGCATTTCTTTCCAATACACATTTATTAAACTATGCTGATTTCATGTAATCATACCAATCTTAACATCTTGGTAATTACAAGCGTATATTAGTCTTAATAGTTGTTACTATGAACTGTGACTTCTAATTTTTTTATCTTAAATCAGTATAGATAAAAGTGATTTTTTTTGCCAAGTTATGACAGCCACTTGGCCCTATACAAGGAAAATAGGTTCTTGTGATACAATTCAAAGCACTTAGTGAGTTGATAGAGACAGAGGTTAAGCCTTTAGGTTCTATTGGCTTTTACTCAGCCTTGTCCTTTATCCTCATCTTCATGTGAATTTGTTTAGAAGCTCTCCAAAGGCAAGCAGCTCATCAGTGGTTCCATAGTAGCCAACGATGTTCAATTGTTGTTTCATTGTATGCCACTGTTGTCTACCTTGTATTGTGCTGTGTGATAAGTGCCCTATAGAGCAAACAAAAAGACACTTTTGCAGCAGGAGAAAGCTTCTATTATAAGGAGAGAGCACTTTGCAATGGCCTTATGAGAGTGCCACAGCCTTATGCCAGGTGTGGTTAAACAACACAGAAGCAAACCACCCTTACAATAAACACGGGCTTGCATTTGGATGGGAAGGGGGAGGGAAGTGGCAAGTGAAGTGGAAGAAGGCCACACTGTCAGAGTGGCTCCTTGTGAGCAATTTGAAAGAGATTGTGTTGAATAATTGCCTGGAAAACTCTGATGGGTACCAGAAGAGGCAGCAGGAAGGTGGGCCATTGAACGTCAAAGAAAGAAGTCAAGGGTTGCTCCTGCTCTTTGTTCACGGTTTTTGTTTGGAGGCTACACTGGGTGGTGCTTAGGGGCTCTGCTCAGGCGATCATGTGGGCTGTACTAGGCTTGACTGAATACAAGGCAAAGCCCCTAACCCCTTACCTATCTCACACCCTAGCTTCTACTCTTTCACTTCTATATCCCTTTTAGCTCAGTTTAGATACTGCCCCGTCACCGACAAACCCCAGTATTTCATTATTCACACAAAATACCATGCAACGGTGAGGAGCTCTTCACAGAGAACTTTTATTTCAAAGAAAAGTAGAGCCTGTATCTGTGAGGACATAAGGGGAGTGATGGTCCAGGTGCTCTTCAGAGCCTGTAGCTGTGCGGACGTTTAGGGGACGTGAAGGTCAGGTGCTCTTCAAAGCCGGTAGCTGTGAGGATGTTTAGGGGGCATGATGGTCCAAGTGCTCTTCAGAGCACTTGTTTCACTTCAGCATGTTGATGGCATCATTTCTGGTTTGCCTGATTCACTCACATACCATCAGATCCCATGATGGAATCAGTTCTAGATTCCAGAAACAAGAGTTTAGAAAGAAGTTTGCATCTGGTGCCAGAAATTGCTGCAGGTAGGAGGCTGTTCTCAGTAAAAGGTTAACTGGTCTACAGGGAGAGGTTAGGCAGTTGCCTTGCACACAGTGAACTCAGGTTTGATCCCAGGCACCATATACAGCCCACGGAGCACTGCCAGGAGGGACCCTGAACTCAGAGGCAGGTGTAAGCCCTGAACACAGCTGTGTGTGGCCCCACATACCAAAAAATAAATTAATTAAAACAGAGACCCAAGGATGCCAATTACAACCAAAAAGATACTTCTTGTGCATAAGACTAACAATGTAGGTGGGAGACTAAAGAATCATGACCATGGTGGTTTTTTTTATAAAGCAGGCAGGTGAAATAATGTGATTCAAAAAATCACATTATTTCCTCCCAGAAAATCAGACCCTTCTTTTAGTTCTCACATGAAGGCAGCAGCTTAGCCTTAGGGGTTAAAGAGCCCAAAACCGTTGGTGGATTTCAAAGGGAGCTGGATGATTCTGTGACAAATATTAACATTTGCTGTCATGCATGTTAAGAGACTGGTAATCAAATCTCATGCTTATGAACAAATCATACCGGAGACCTCCCCACCCCCATTTATGGGAAACAACAAATGTGGCAAGAAGAGAAAACTCTGTCTTAGGATAGTTTGTTGAGTTTCTGGTGTTGTTCAGGGGATGGTAGGGGCCAGGAGCAGCATGCTCTCACCCCACTGAGCCATCTCTCAGGCCCCACTCAGTCTGTGTCACAGGCATGGTGCCAGGGGCTCAGGGGACATCTCAGCAGTAGAAGACCTCTCCTTGGAAGCATGGGGCAGCAAGCCTGATTCCCACTGCCACCCACATGTGCCTGGCAAGATTGCAGTGACCGTGCTGCGTGGGACCCTGGCACCCTCCAGAGTGTAGCCCTCAGCACAGCCATCTGGGGTGCTCGAGCCCCACAAGCTAAGATGGGCAGACTCCTGGCCAGGTGATCAACCCCCGGTGAGGAGGTGTGAATGCCACAGCCAAGCAGGCCTATGACCTCCCAGCATAGCAACAATGAATGGAGACAGAGGGTGGGAGGGAAGGAAGGCAGGGAAGACTTGGGGAGTAAAGAAGACAGAGTCAGGCCAGAGCTCCGAGCACCACCAACAGGAGCCTGACTCTCATCATTTATGCTGTGGCATTTTCCTGCCTTTTATAACTTCAGCTTCATGTGACAATGTTCCTGCATTTCATTACTAAATATGTTCCTGTTTCCCAGCAAGTGGGGTAGATTTGTAGGAACTTGAGTGGCCAGTGAGGAATCCTCCTGAGCACCCCACTCTGAGACAGCTGCCTATGGGCCCAGGCTCTTGGACCATCAAAGGCATAAAGACAAAGCCTTGTAAAGCAACGTGTCTGGTCCAGAGAGATAGCACAGGGGTTAAGGTGCTTGCTTTGTATATGACTGCAACTTGATCCCTAGTACCCCATGTGGTCCCAGGAGTGATCACTGAGCACAGAACCATGAGTAAACCCTGAACATAGAAGGGTAAGACCCAAAATTAAAACACATACACATAAAATAAAAATTAAAAATAAGCCCTAACATAGACGGAACCCAGATCATGTGACACCTGTGCAAACACCTGCCTGGAAGACAGCGCCCCTGTTAGGGTTAGGGTTACTCAGGGGATCTGGTGCAGGGTGGGCTCTGGTCTTGCCTTTGTGCATCTGTGGGAAGTCCAGCTTATGCCTCTGGCCTCAGCTGTCTCCTCCGTGAACTGAGGGTGATGGTAGCTCCCTATCCAACCTCCCAGCAAAGGAAGAGAAATCACCTTGACGGAGCCTCTTCTCCAGCTTAGGTCCTGCCTCTGAAGTGTTACCATGTGGAGCTCAGCCCATCAGCCCATCCTTCCCACAGTCCTAACCAACTGCATTGCTCTTGCTGCACCAATGACACAAGGGAAGGGACATGGCCAAGCACATGGTTGCTGAGAAACAGGCACACTCATAACGCCAGCCTTCCCAGACACGTCCTTGTCCCACACATTACAGCCGGAATGTGCAATGATTATGTAGATATATGGCAAAATCTTGTTTATTGTGAAAATAATCATAGTGCAAGGTGCTGGAGAGATCCTACAGTGGGGAAGGTGCTCACTGGTATATGCTTCTGTCCTGCGTTCCATGCCAAGCATCATGCAGGGTGGCCTAGGTATCCCCGGGCATCACAGGGTCCACCGAGTAGCATCTTCAGAACCTGCTCAGAACCACAAGCCCAACTGACCAAGAATCGCTGGTGCTACTGGGCACTGCATGGGAAACCCCTGAACCTCAGTGCATGCCTGTAAGCAAGAGACAATTGGGATGTTATTCATAGGAAGACCTAATTCAGGCACCCAAGCGAACCCATCACCCTTCACGATACAGACTGTATGTAAGCCAGACTACTTTCCCCCACCCTCATATCATTAAACTGAGAACTGATAGTAAATATTTTCCCCTTTGTCCTTCTAAACAACAAAACAAAGTGAAGTGTCTCTGAATGGTTAAGAAATAGTTTCACTTTCAAATACTGTCTACTAAGTTCTTTCATGGAGCAGATTAAGTTGGTCTTGGTTGATCAAGCAAAATTGCTGTTCCACCTTTAGCACTCAATTAGCCAGGGTTATAGCTCCAAGAGTACAGACATATGGATCAGACATGGAGACTTAAGTCTGAATTGGGAGCCAGAGAGACGGAACAGCCGGTAGAGAGATTGCTTTGAAGGCTCTGACCTGAGTTCGATCCCTGGCACCATATATGGTTCCGGGCCCCACCAGAAGCGATCCTGAACATAGAGCCAGGAGTAAACCCCTGAGCACCAGTGGGTGTAGCCAAAAAAGGCTGAATTGGGATCCCAAAAGGATTTAAAGTCAACTCTATCCTCCCCCCTTACCAAATGTCTGAGGAAAGACCCAAAACCCAAGGAGCAGCCCTGAAAAGTAGACATAAAACAAGTCCCCGTGGAAGTGGAACTCAGTTCTCTAGAATATAAAGAAAGAGGCGTGAAGCCTTTTTTCTAAGGAAAATGCCCAGAATCAATGTTAGGAGGCTGCCCTCAGAATGCGATGCTTGGCTTCCTTGCAGGATTTGCCCCCAAATTAGTTGAATTTGGTGGATCAAAAGTTGTTCATCACCTCCTTTCCTTTGTACAAAACAGTCGGATCCATGCAGTAAGCAGATGAATGGTTCTCCTGGGTGCTTCATGGCTGCTACTCTGCAGATCGTACTAACCCAGGCCTGAACTCTGACTTGTAGGAGAAGGAAAATATACCCCTAATGAGGAGGCCACAGAATCACCCCTCTGGGTTCTCAGACCTCAGGGATAACATCTCTCTCAGGCAAAGCCTCTGGACAGTCATTTCTCAGATCCAATAATGTCCTTGAGCACGTCTAACCCCAGGGTGCCGCAACTGAAGCGTTTCTCCTGGTTTTAGTGTTTTTCTTTCTTGGCAAATCATTTTTATCTCATGATCCCGTAATGCATCTCAACATGGAGAACTTAGATGCCCCTCTTCGTTAGATCTAGTGTGAAGCAACATGTCCACGTACCCACATCGATGTGTGTGAATGCTGGTTGTTCTGCACACAGCTTTGAGACTAATGTGTTAGCGGCAGTTGCATCCTCCAGCTCATTTGGCCGCTGAGTTCATCAGCTCACTTGCCAGTGAATGCACCTGGGGGGTCGCCAGTTGACGGCTGCTCCTGCAGGAGAGAGAGGACACACAGTGGGTAGCTGGTGGACCCGTGTGATAGAGGGTACAGTAGAGTTACAAGGGTTGGAAAGTTTCCCCTCCTTCCTATTTTTCCTTGCTCTCCATCTGTCTCTTGCTGGACTTGATGGTTGTGTGGTGCTCTCCTCTCTCCCACATGCAGTGTGGATAACTTCTGCAAGAAGTGATTTTGGTTGAGCGCTCTTGGGCCCTCCCCACCCCCTACCCAACACAGATCTTTACCTCTTGGGTCCCCCTGACACAGCCCATGAGAGGAAAAAGAGAAACCTTCAATAGACCCTGCCTTTCGGACTAATTCCTATGAGGTCAGCATGGCCATGCAGAGCACCATGTGCTGCCTGAGTTCAGCGAGTGAAGTGGTTGCCTTGGAGAAATGGGATGTAGAGAAATGGGCCAATGCTCACCTGCAGCGGGTGGGCAGAGCTTTCCCCAACTCCCTGACTCACTGCCTCACCACTGCAGCCCCTGCAAGCATCTTCCCTCTGCAGTTTGTCATCATCTTGTTATCATAAAAATCACATCTCAGTTTGGGCTGCAGGGCTGAGATGACGCACAAGCACCATGTTAAATGTTACGGAGTGAAACATCATTTATTTCTTCAACAATTCATTCCAGAGCCAACACTGAGGCACTGAAAAATTCCTTTTCCCTGCCTCTTTTCTCTCTCATTTTTTTCCTTCCTCCCAAACCCCTTTCTCTTGTTCTCTTTCTCCTATTGACCACTTGTTAAATCTTTTTGTTTGTTTCCCCCTTTCTCCTGGGACCCTCCGACGGGCAGCCTTGCCAGATTCATTTCTGATCAAAGCTGTTTGATTTGGTCAATTTTGCCACATTGGAGACGTTCTCTATTACAGAGATAAATAGCTTTGGGCTAACTGTCAACGAAAACTTGTAAGCTAATAAATTATTCCAATTTCTTCCCAGGGATTTCTCTGGAGACAGCCCTAGGAAATACACTTTTGATTAGTAAATTTCTCTGTGTGTGTGTCTGGACATTCAAATGTGTCGGCTTTGATTAGCACCATTGCTTTTCAAGTCGGCGTTGGCTGAGGGGCTGTCAGTTGCAGGCAGCCCTGATGCATAATGCATCAACTGGGCCGGAACCCAGAGCCTCTTCCAAGGCTGGAAAGGCGGGAAAATTGCCCTAACAACCCTGCTGGCTTACTCTGCACCAAGGGGAGCTCAACTTGAAAGTCTTGACGAGACTTGTGCAAGCTGGCTGCCGGGAAGCCACCCATGCCTGGTGAATAGGCTTGGTAGAAACCCAGCATTGGACCTGCCAAGAACCAAGGCCACTGCTCCACCTGCTCTAGCCACTACCTCTTCCCCCAATTTGGCCTCCACATGCCCCCACGCCCTCCACTCCATCATCCAGGGTCCCTGGGTAAAGACCAGTCCCATCTGGGGAGCCCTAGAATTCCCTGGACCTCGCCTTGGATTCCAGCTCACCGTTTGTCTAGTTCAGGGCCCTTGGGTTGTTATAGAAACAATATTTTGGCTATAACAAATCAATCGGTGCGTGTGAACACAAACATACAGATCATTTATCAACTGCAAAATACCCTAAATTATGACCTTTCTGGAAACCTATCGGAAGGGCGAACGGATGCATAACGTAAATTAAAGTTTGAAGGGTCAGCGGTTTTTACTTTCACTATTCATCTTTCTTTCACCTTATAGGTTTAAGAACAAGAGGGCTGTGTAATTACATTTCAATGGGGTGCAGCGGTTCATTATTCCCGCCATACCAATCTGCTGCAGCGTTTTCTAAGGCAGTCAGGTACATTTCAGCAGATATTAGTTGGTATAAGGTTGTACCTGCTCTTTCGGACTATTCACATCTTTGAATGGGTACCAGGGCTATTTTCTCAACTCAGAAAACCCTGGAAAGGGTGTGGGTTTCATCGCAGATAAATACAGATATCCATAGGCCATAAAGGTGGGAAAGCCTGACTAGGGATTCTTCCCACTTCTGACTTGCCTCCCTGGTTGCTGCTCCTTGCCTGATTTCTCTGTGTCCATCAACCCATGTGGTCGGAAACACGGGTTTGTGTTCGCGCCCACTGCACTGATGGAAATGGGCAGTTTCCAAGCGCAAACGTTTCTGCTGCCAAGGGCCTGGCAGCTGCGCGGCGCTGCTGAGGCGCCTGAGAGGTTTCCGCTCAGCGCCAAGCAGGGCCCAACTTTGACTTCGGTCTCTGTGTGCAGGAAACGCTTTTCCCCACCCACTGTTGTGCGTTGCCCCTGATTTGTTGACATGGTGGCCCAAGAATCAGGCAGAGGATAACTTCTCCATCATGAGGAAATCTTATAGGATGGAAAGAACCTTAAAGGCCTTCCTGTGGGGCGCCAGAACAATAGCACAGTGGGTCCGGGCCCTTGCCTCGTACTCTTCCAACCCTGGGTCAATTCCTGGTGACCCAGGTGGTCCCTGAGCACGGCCGAGGAGTGATCCCTGAGCGCAGAGCCAGGACTAAGCCCTGAGCACTGCCCCATTGGCTCCAAAACAAACACACACAAAAATCTTCCTGATTGAGCCTGGAGACTATCCTGTTGAGTGAGTCGGTCAGAAATAGAGGGACCGACACAGAAGGATCAGATGTAGGCTACACAGAAACGTAGTGAGGAAATAAGAAACGTCCAGTGGAAGCAGAAACTGGTTTTCAATAGGAACCTCTGTGTGTGTGTGTGTGTGTGTGTGTGTGTGTGTGTGTGTTTAGGGATGATGTGATGGGTAAGATGAGAGGTCACTGGGACATGCAGGGTAGCAGACATTCTGGTGGAGGGTGTGGTGCTGAAATGTTTTAGGCATGAAACCCTACCTACGAACAGTATTGTAAACCACAGTACCTAAAGTATATATAGCTTTAAATCTTCCTGTAGCAAAGAAAACAATCCAGCACCAGAGCAATGAGTAAGGTTGAAATATATATATATTTATTATACATATTTATATTATATACAATTTATATTTACTATTTGTATAAATTGTTTATATAAATATATTTCTATTAATAGATCATATTTTTATCACTGTATCACTGTATCACTGTCTTCCGTTCATCATCGATTTGCTCGAGCGGGCACCAGTAACATCTCCATATGTCCTGTCTCATGCTAGTAGAGCCCAAGGGCATCTGCTTGCTCCAGGAACATAAAGAGCCTCAAACCATTCCACCAGGTCATGGGAATGAGGTCTATAATTGTTACTGGTATCTGGCATATCAAATACGACACGGGTAGCTTGCCAGGCTCTGCCGTCGCAGGTCATCGCCGGGTGTGAATTGTATATATTATAAAATATTATAAATAATATAAAATATAATTATATTTATATAAATTCTAGTAATATCTATATAATATTACTAGGATATATTCTAGTAATTATATAAATTCTAGTAATTTTGTTAAGAACTTTTCTTAACAAGTCCCTATATATAAGATATATAAACAAATAATTTGTATTTACATGAGTATATATTTATAAATGCATATATACATGTATATCTACATTTCACTCTATACTTACTGATGTATGAATTATGTGTAGGTAAATATCTGTGTGTGATGATATGTACATGAGTGAAAATCCACAGATACAGGCCTAGGAAATGACAGGCTAGTGTTGCCTGGGAATATAATAATGTTTTGAGGTTAGTTTGTTTGTTTGTTTGTTTGTTTGTTTGTTTGCAGTTCAGGGCTCAAGCCCAGGGTCTTACATAGATGGGGCCTGTGATCTAAGTCACATCACAGTCTATAGAGCTTCTTACGCACCAGATTCTAGTCATCCTTTACTCAGAGAAGAGAGGAAGAGGGGAAGAAAAGGGGCAGGGAAAAGGGAAGGAAGGAACTTTTTTCCTTTGCCTTTTTTTTTTTTTAAGTATTTTATTATACCACCGTGAGATATACAAATAAAAAGATATACAATTAAAAAGTTCATGTTTGGGTTTTGGTCATACAGTGTTCCAGCACCCGTCCCTCCACCAGTGCCCATCTCCCACCACCAACATCCCCCGGTTCCCTCCCCCTTCCCCAGACCACCTCCATGGCAGGTTCTTTATTTCTTTCCCTTTCTCTCTCTTTCTCTTTTCCTTCCCTTCCAGACTATGGATTACAGAACATACATTAAAAGGTTGTCATGTGTATCCTTTTTGCCTCTATTTAATGCTCAGTTCTAGGTTGGCATTAGTACCCTCGACAATTATTAGCAGCCTGTTCCATTTTCTGTCTTACCTAACCTCTGACTCCCACACGTTTGGGATAATTTCCACCTTTGACAAGACCTCCTGATATATGTTTCACTTGACCTTGGATATTGGTATCATAATATGTACATATATATTTATGCCATGCAAATAAATGCAGTCATTCTGTATCTGTCTCTCTCCTTCTGGCTAATTTCGCTCAACATAATCTTCTCCATGTCCATCCATTTATAGGCAAATTTTATAACTTCATTTTTTCCTAATAGCTGCATAGTATTCCATTGTGTAGATGTACCAAAGCTTCTTTATCCAGTCATCGATTTTCGGGCACTCTGGTTGCTTCCAGATTCTGGCTATTGTGAATAATGCTGCTATGAACATAAAAGTAGGGATGGTGTTTCCGCTGCGTATTTTTGGTTTCCCAGAGTAGATTCCCAGGAGTGGTATGGCTGGGTCAAATGGGAGTTCAATTTCTAGTCTTTGGAGGAAAGTCCATATTGTTTTCCAGAAAGGCTGTACCAGCCGGCATTCCCACCAACAATGGATGAGTGTCCCCATTTTCCCCACATCCACGCCAGCACTTGTTCTTGCTCTTTTGAATATGTGCCAGTCTCTGTGGTGTAAAGTGGTATCTCATTGTTGTTTTGATTTGCATCTCTCTGATGATTAGTGATGATGAGCATTTTTCATATTTTTTTCTTTTGCCTTTTTTAAATGTATGGTAAACTACACATGACATGAAAGTGACCATATCGGACCACTTCAAATGTGCAGTTCGGCACTTGTATGGATGATCATGTTGCTGTCCATTCTGTCTCCAGAAACTTTCCATTTGCAAAACTGAAACTCACCTCATTAGACACTTACCCACTGTGCTCCTCTCACCCCTGGCAATGGCCTCTTTCCCAGCTTCTGCTTTTGGTGGATTTGATCACACTGTGCTTCTTGTATTTGGAAGCTTCCACAGTTACTCTCTTTCACTTAACACACCTACCTCAAGGAGCACCCAAGGGCTAGCTGCTTGCAAACCATCTTCCCCTCGTGGCTGAACCCTAGTCTGTGGTGTCTGTGAGGACACATTTTGTTTATCCATCTGTATGTTCACACACTCCCAGTGGTTTCACTTCAGGGCAATTGTGAATAATGTTGCTCAGTATGTGGATATACCAATGACTCTTGGAGACATTTTCAATTTTTTTCTGTCAATACCTCGAGTAAAGTTTCTGACTCATAATCTTTGTTGTTTAGGTAAGAACTTTTCTTAACAAGTCCCTAATACTATCCTAGACTCACTTGGGCTTCAGGAACTAAAGAGCAGCCACACACCATGTGACTGGTTTATGTCTTGTCTTTGCAATTGAATTTGTCCTTGCTCTCCCGGACTGTCTTGAGGGCACCTGCTAGATCAGCTCCTGATCACTCTGCTTATACTGAAATACGCCTTCTTAGAATTTCCTTTCGGGCAGTTCATAACTCTCAGGAGATTGAGTTGAGAGAACTCTCAGGAGTGTGCCCTGAGTTGGTAGATGGTCTGGCCTAGATTAGTCCAAGGCACAGTCACTGGCCCAGCTGCTGCCAATGTTATCTGTTTTCTGAACAGGTAGTGTGTGTGCCTCATCTTGGCCCAGAGCTCTCAGCCTTACAGAACTGTACAAGCAGATCAAAAGTAAGAGGGCCCTTTCGAGTGTTAATATGAAATTGGTTTTCAGAAATAAACCAAACCTTGAATCCTCCCCCAAGAGATGCTATTTTCCAAAGTAGCAGACCCCAGGAGGACCCTGTGGGCTCATTCCCCTGCCTGCTTGTCCAGCAAGTTGTTGAAAAAAGATATAAAGATGTGGAGAACTAATGATATGGGGAGTAAAGAAAAATCTGTTTGCCCAACTCAATTCTCAGTGTTTTGCCACCCAGACTTAGAGTTAATGGATGCTTCTTTATGGATTGTTCTTTAACAAAAACACAAATTCCTTACTTCTCTATGGTGGTGGTTTAAAGGTTTTAGAAGCACAGTCCTAGAGGGTCACCTACTACAGGGCTGCATGGAGCATGTCTGGGTTGATCAAAGTTCAGAGATGGGATAAAACTTTTGAAGATATAAATTTTGGCCTTGCACAGAACTGCTGAAATCAAAATCCCAGAGCAAGGAACTTAGGATCTGCATTTAAATTTTTTAAATTTACATAATATAAG
>JAJIBD010027542.1:0-7500 GCA_021461705.1 Cryptotis parvus | reverse complement strand
GCATCCCTGTGACTGCCTAAAGAAGCTCAACCACTCTGGCACCATAAAAGGGATGCCCCAAGCCAAGAATGACTCCTGAGCACTTCTAGGCATGACCCCTAACATTTCCCCCAAGAAAAAGGAGCTATTGTAAGGATGGGTAGATCATCCCCAGTGGTATTGGAGGTCCCCAGGGCCACTGTCCATGATGGGGACCTCCAGAGCGAACCTTGGTGGTATTGGAGGTTCCCAGGGCCACTGCCCATGATGGAGACCACCAGAGTGACCCTTGGTGGTATTGGAGGTCCCCAGGGTCACTGCCCATGATGGGGACCACCAGAGTGATCCTTGGTAATGCTTGCGGGAAGCAGGTGCTAGAGAGGAAACTCCTGCCTGCTCTGTGATGTCAGCTATGTCCCCTATGTGGTGCTTTCATCTCTGTTCAGACAGGCACCCTTAGTACCTAAGAAATCCCTTAATCTCCCATGTGATCGTCTAGTTGTCCCTCGCAGGCACCCCCCAGAGCCCTGTCCTGGTGCCTGTACTGTAATGTTGGGTCCTTCTTTGTTTTTAATTGACCAATACAAAGCTGTTCATGGTTGGGGGTTCAGTCATACGGCGTTCAACACCCATCCCTCCACCAGGGGCACATTTTCCAACACCAATAACCCCAGTTACTCTCCCACCACCATGCCCTACCCCCTAACCACCCCTCTACAGGCCTGCCAGGCACAGTTTCTCTCTCTCTTTCTCTCTCTCTCTCCCTTCTTCTGTCCCTCTCTCTCTCTCTCTCTCCCTCCCCTCCTTTAGAATTCCCAATCCATGACCAAAGAGCCCAGCCAGACTCTTGAAGCCAGATCTGGCCTTGCCCAGCCCACAGTGGTGATGCACACAGCTAGGTCCTGTCCATCCCACTCAGACCTTGTTCCTTGTCTGGAGAAGCCCCGTGTATTCGACCCAGAAGTTATAGTGGACATGTGGACTGAGGGCAGGGCTACCTCACTTTAGATGCCCAATGCTATCTTTTGCTGCCTGTGCCAGCGATGCCCCGAGGTGAACTGGCACCATCTGCTCGGTCAGGTGGGTGGACAGCCCTGGACGAGCTGCCCCACAGGTGCTAGGCTCCAGGACGGTGAAGTGTCTATGTTCTTGCTCTGACTCCAACCCCAGCCCACTCACGTTTATCCCCCCTCCCTACACAGCCTCATACTGCTCCCCCCTCTCTCTCTTGACCACCCCCTTTCCTTTGCAGTGATGTGGAGGGAGAGGGAAGGGGAAGTGTCCAGAAAGGAACGAGAGGCAAAGGGCCAGGGACTGCGGCAGACCTGAGCTATCAACCTTCTCCGGCTTCCTGAAGCTGCGGAGCCTCCTCTCCTCCCACTTCCCATTCACTTGGGAATTCCAGCTGCAGTTCAAGTCCTAGAGTTGCTGTTGTTCTCGACATCTTTAGAATACAACTGAAGGGGCAGTGAGATAGAACAGGAGTTGACTCTTGTCTTGCCCGCAGCTGACCTCAGTTTCATCCCTATCACTGCATATGGCCCCTGAGCCCCCACCAGGAGCCAGGAGTAACCCTAAGCACTGCTGGTATAATCCAAAAATGAAAAAAATAAAAGATGAGAGAGCCTAGAAAAGCCCAGAATACCCTCCTCTCTCCTCAAGGCCCACCCAAAATTCTAAGTAGGTTTGCTAGGGAGAAAGAATGTATATGCCGTCCCCCTCGGGAGGAAGCTCATGAACCAGAGCAGGGGGCTCCTCTCCTGTTCCTCAGGCAGGGGAGCCCAGCTGGGGGCTACCTGCCCTGTAGAGTGATAAAGGTACATGTGTCTGTGGCTCTGGGCTACTGCAGTAGTCTGGGGTGACGTGGTCCCCAGCAGCTCCCCTCAGCCCACCCAGCCCCGGGTCTCGGTCCTTCTGTCAGTTCCGGTTGCCTTTGTGCCTCCGTAAATGACTGGCTGCGAGTGGAAGGTTGTCATCCTTCTCAAAGCTAATGAGAAGCATTCAGGAGCCACCCATGTGGCAGAGTGACCTAGTGGCCTCTGGGGAGCTGAGACAGAGCCAGGAGTGAAGATTTTGTTCCCTCAATGCTTCACACCCTCAAGTGACCAAACTGCTTTTGCTCAAGGCCACTCTTTAGTGTGGGAGGGAAGTCCCAGCCACCTCAGGACACTCCAGTGCCAGCCTAAACAGAGAACAGTGTACACCGCAGAGGGGAAGTCCGAGGTCTTTGGAACAGATCTCATGGATTGGAGGAGCACAGGAAGAGAGTTAGGCAGCCAGGACGGGGAGCACACATCCTGGTTCTTCTCCTTGCACACTGTGGGACTTTGGAAAACACCTTGTTTTCTGAGCTCAAGTTTCTTGTCCTCAGAGTGACATGACAACAGACCTGAGGTATGTCTTCCTCATTAACTTTCTGAAATAATCCTAAGAAAGCAGAAGGTGTGGGGTCTCTCCTCACAGTCTCCCCTCGTGAACTGCTACAGCCTCCCCTCGTGAACTGTAGCAAGCCATGGAAACCAAGAACACTCTCCTGGCACGATGACTCTGCTAAAGTGGCTCCTTTAACAGGGCTAATGTAATGAGCAAAGTGCTCGTGAATCTGAAATCATGTATTAAATTCCATATGGCATTTTAAAAGTAAGGGAGGAGGAGGAGCTGAACAAAATGTATGGTGTACCAGGAAGGTAGAAGACTTGAGAAATTGCCCCACTGCTTTCAGTAAATATCTGACAAACTCCTCCACAGTCAAGCACAGTGCTAGGCCCCAAGAAACAGAAGGATAAAGAAGACAGTCCTTGCCCTTGAACTAAATAATGCTTTGGGGAGGGCTGAAGGTCATTTGTTAGAGCTTTAACAAGGTAATGACAAAAAATATTTCTAGGATGCCATGAGATCAAGTCCAATCTAAGGAGGATTCTAGAAAAGTTGGTTACAAAAAAATAGTACTTTGAAATAAGAACTTTTCAGTGAATCCAAAGCTTGACAAGGTTTTCCAGTTCTAGTCCTTTTGGGGGAATAGAGTGGGGGTGTACCCTACCCACTGGTGTTCAGGGGATCACTCCTGTTGGTGGTGTTTGGGTATGGGAGTAAGGTGTTGGCAAAGAAACCAATGTGAGTTACACAGAAGGCAAGTGCTATACGTGCCACATCGCTTAGCTACATGGAAGGCAAGGGCTATACCCACCACACCACTTGACTTCTCATAACAGAATCTTTACTGTGCATGCCAAAATTAAAATGCATTGTCACTGTCATTTATGGCTCTCTCATAAATAGATCCCAACACCAAGATGCTCAGCAACCTCCTCAAATCTCCTGGTTCTAGTAGTCAAGAGTAGAAAGATGGAGGCGGAGCGATAGCCCAGCGGGTAGGGCATTTGCCTTGTACGTGGCCGGCCTGCGCTGGCCCAGGTTCAATCCCCGGCATCCCATATGGTCCCCTGAGCACCGCCAGGAGTAATTCCCTGAGTGCAGAGCCAGGAGGTAACCCAAAAAAAAAAAAAAAAAAAGAGTAGAAAGATGGGGGCAGAGAGAGATAGGACAGCATGAAGGGTGCTGGCCATGTATGTAGTCAATGCAGGTTTGATCCCCAGAACCATATATGGTCCCCCAAAGCCTCCTAGAAATAATCCGTGAGTTTGATTCCCAGAACCCTATATGGTCCCCCAAGGCTCCTAGGAGTGATCCCTGAGTTCAGAGCCAATAGTAAGTTCTGAGCAATGCTGGATGTGGCCTAAAAAAAAGAAAAACCAAACAAATGAAAAGAATGAGGAGACAGTGAGATGCCCCAAAGCGCTCTGGGAAAGCTTTCAGAACTTAAACTCTGTTGGACCGTCTGCTATATCTTAAATCCCTACACTTTTCATGAAGTGCCTTGAACAGCTGAAGTTTCCAGCTGAAATTATACCTTTTTTTTGTAATAAGCAAACCCAAACTTTAAGAAAATTTAATGACAGAGCAACCGCACATAGATATTCAGTAGACGTCAACATTTTCTCTTCCATGTTTTTGGAGTACAGGAAATTTGTGGAATATCCCTAGGGCAGTTGAAAGAAACCAGGCTTTGTCTGTTCCAATGGAGAGTTTACCACAGAACACTAGAGTGTAAATTGTCAGCTTCTAGAAAAAAAATGGGTTCTGAGATGAGTTGCAACTCACAGAACATGCCTCTTTCTAGGTAGAAATAAATAAGCCTACTGAGATAGTGAACAGGATAAGGGATTGAAGGGGCTGGTTGGAAGTGGGGAGAAGAGAATGAAAATGAAAATCTGAAAATGATGGTGGTATCTGGAAATGCTGGTGGAGGGGCTGGTGTAGTACCCTGAAACTAGAAAAATGCAACTTCAGGAGTCATGGGGATAGTATAGCATGCAGGGCACATGCCTTACCTGTGGCTGGCCCAAGTTCTATCCCCGTAACTGCATATGGTTTCCCAAGCACCTGTCAGGGGGTAGACTCTGAGCACAGAGACAGAAGTAAGCCAAACCACCACTGGGTGTTAACTACCCCCACCAAAAAAAAAGCAACTTTATTGCATTGTAAACTAGGATACCTCAATAAATCTGTGGGTTTTTTTTGTTTGCTTCTTTGTTTGTTTGGGGGCCATGTTTGACAGTACTCAGGGCTTACTCCTAGCTCTCCACTCAGGTATCATTCCTGGTGGGCTCATGGTACCATATGGGATGCTGGCGATAGAACCCAAGTTGGCTATGTGCAAGGAAAACACCCTACTCACTGTACTATCAATTGCTGCAGCCCCCCAACAAATAATTTTTTTAAATATCATAACCTATTCTATCTGAAAGTAGGGAAGGATTGTGTCTTATTGTATTCCACAGATATGAAAGGAAAACAGAGGGTACAGTGCCAAGAACATTGAGTGGATTTTAAACCTATTTAATGACTACCCTGAATGGCTACTGATTTGTGAATGCTTGCCGGTGAATCGTGCCATCTTGGATGGAGTTTGTTGTCTTAAGCGCTAGGGAGATTCACATCTTTTATTACAGCAGATCAGCAAAGAGTATAGAAAGAGAAAGAAAATAAGAAGGGAGGAAATGGAGTGAGGCCTCGTTAGCCAAAGGACTCTGACCTGCTTGAGTTCTGTTGAGCATTTATATCAACTTGGAAGATATAACAGAGAGCATGATTACCAAAATTCTAGGTTATGCCAATCAGGAAGAGAACTGGAATGCAAACGATTCTTTGCCAAGAATAAGATAATGGGCTGAATATAACCAAATGAAGTGGAACTGGGATGAATGCAAGTTTCTACCCCCTGGGTCCAAATAATCAATTGTGCAAGTTTTTGAGAAAAGCATGAATTAGCTGCTGTACTTATAAAACAGATTTTGTTAAATCCCAGAAGATAAATGGTTTGAATTGATTATATACTCATTGGCAATAGGGTCAAATAATTCAGTGGAATCTTAAGCCAGAGTGAGGAAATGTATTTTCCCTCTACTCAGAACACACATCTGGAAAATTCTATTGCATCTGAACGTCAATTTTTATTTGATTATTTTTCTAAGAGATATATCCAGCGGTGCCCAGGGTGCCTTGCCGTGTCTGGGACAAAACTCAGGGCCTCTCACAGGCTTCTTGAACAATATTCCCAGTTGCTGAGCTTCCTGTTCTAGAGAAGGGTATAGACAGAATGGAATGAATCCCAGGGAATGATGAAAACCAAGCTTAGTATAAAAACCCTATTGTGCTCCATGAAAAGAGCAGACTGGAATAATGTACCTGCAGGAATGATATACTTGCTGGATTCAAAAGCTTGAAAGCAATTTTATTTGGGATAGAAACAAATCAGGGACTGTTAGAAAAAAAAACTTTGCAACAAAACTGTGAAAATAGGGGGCCAGAGAGATGGTACGGTGGGTAGGGAATTTGCCTTGTACACAGCTGACCTGGTTCTCTCCCCAGCATCCCATATGGTTCCCTGAGCACCACCAGGAGTAGTTCCTGAGTGCAGAGCCAGGAATTATCCCTGAGCTTCATTGGGTGTGACTGAAAAAAAGAACTAAAAAGGGTCATCAGGTGAGTGTGTGATGTTCCCATCTACCAGAAGCAGTTTAATATAAACCAAGAGCTACTAATAGAATTAGGGAGAAAGGACTTGTGTTCGCACTCAAAACTTTCTTTTGTATACATTCTTGAAGCAAGTACAATGTGCCAAGCACTGAGGATGCCAGGGCAAAGAATCTTGTAGACATGTCAAAATCATGTGGCCATGGGTCGAGAGGTAGTACCGTGGGAAGGCACTTGCCTTGACAGCAGCTAACCCAGGTTCAATCCCTCCCTGGTAATGATCCCTGAGCTCAGAGCATAGAACCAGGAGTAAACCCTGAACACCACTAGGTTTGGTCCAAAAGCATAATTTAAAAAAACACAGTCCAACAAAACATGTGCAATCAAAGATATATGATAAATAAGTGCAATGAAATAGAGAAAGGGAGTTAGGTAGAACATTGTTCCTCAGCAAAAGACAAATTCTATTGGGGTAGTACTGAGAGATGAGGAGTGTCATGACACAGCTGGGAATTTGGTGCATTGTGGGGATGGTGCCCAGTGTGGTGGGAGGTGAGAGCTGGGCTGGTGCTGGCCTATTGGGGATTGGGTGTGACAATAAGGAGGAGGAAGAGAGAGAACTGGCAGAGGTGACTTAAAATAGACACTTAGGACAGTGATTCTGATAACAAGGAAAATGGTTTAGACTTAAGGGGAAACTGGTGACAAGGATACAGCTTAGTCATTGCTAGCTCTGAGAGCCTTGAGCTCATGAATTGATGCAATATGTGAAAATTTGAGGGGTGAAAGTGCTTTTTTAGTGGGACTAAATAAAAAGAGAACAGCTCTGTGTCTGCAGAATGGAACAGTCTGTCCAAGAAAGTCAGCACAAAGGGTCTGGGGATGTCACAAAGACCTGCGTCCAGACCAGGACAGGACAGCGCCATTTCCAAGAAGGGAGGCCATGTGCAATGGGTAAACAGTCCATCTGTGCTGAATAAACAAGTCTGCTTGGACAGAATGTAAATTCAAACCAAGAATTAGGGGTGAAATTGAGAGACAGCTTTTCAACCTTTGAAGCTCTCACAGGTACTAACGGAAAATGCAAGGCTGTCCCCGAGGTCAGGAGCAGTTCTGGCATCCACTGCTACACGTGAGGATAGGGTCCTGTTGATCACAGAGTGTTGGATGACAGGTTTAGCTAGTTTGGGAGCTTTGCCGTTTTGCCCACTCACAGCTTAATCTACTTAAGCCAAGGTTCATTCTAATGAGACTTCTCTTCTATGTAAACATTGCTAGAGGGTGTGGCAGTTACAGAAGTCACCTTGACACTGAATAACTTCTGACTTATACATCTACTAAGACTTCTATGTTTTCTGGATTGGGTACAGCTCCTCTTTATACCCACTGCACCCGCATGGGACAGTTAGAATTTACCAGGAGACTACCACCCTGGCTACGTTGAGACTATAGGAAGATTATAGGAAGGATCATATTTGTTTGCTC
>JAJIBD010027540.1:0-60391 GCA_021461705.1 Cryptotis parvus | reverse complement strand
GACCTCAAAGACAGAAGAGCAGAAATATTGGAAGATGAGGCAGAAGCCGGGAAAAGTCTCGTGACTCCCCCGCGCCTGTCCTTTTCGCAAACTAATATGACCAAGATGTCTAAGCCCTCCGACGCCCTGATGGATATATCACATCTTCCAGAAAAAGGCAATGGAGAAGATTATCCAGGACTCTCTACTCAAATCTTTGATAGCTACATCCCCCTGCCCACATACCACCTTCCACTGGATGGACACCCGCCTTCTTAACGCTCTCTTCTGGAAACAAGACATGCCATCTCATCGGTAAAGAAGGGAACAGCACCCAGGCCCAGACAAAGTCAGACCTGAACATCTGAAGAATCTGCCATCGGTACTCATCAATACACTAGCTCGCGCTCTTCACACGCTACCTGTCTGAATGCAAGGTGCCCTCCTAAATGAAAAACTAGCAGGATAGTTCTACTGTTCAAGAAGGGTGACATTCACGATATCGGCAACCCTGGTCCCTTCCGCCTGTTGTCTGTCATCTACAAGCTGTTTATATGAGTCATCCTGAACAGGATTAGCAGAACACTAGATGAAGGTCAACCATGCGAGCAAGCAGGCTTCCGGAAAGGATTCAGCACAATCGACCATATCCACACAGTAACTAAGCTCATTGAGGCTTGTAGGGAGTACTAGATGCTGCCTCTGTCTCACGCTCATTGATTTACAGAAAGCCTTTGATTCTGTGGAGACTGAAGTGCTCATCGAAGCCCTAGTCAAACAGGGTGTTCAAACTTACTACATCAAGATCCTTCGTGAGCTGTAGCCATGGATTTACCACTAGGATCTCACCATTCTAACAAAAGAAGTGATCATTGATGTCAAAAAAGGGTTCCGACAGGGTGATACCTATCTCACCCAAAACTCCTTCAGTGCCACCCCTTGAGAACATCATGAGACAATTAGGAATGGGAAGGAATGGGAGTGAAGATAGATGGTCGGTAACTACATTACCTCCCGGCTTCGCTGATGACATCGCCTCTAATAACACCAAACATTAGCCTAGCTGCACAACATGCTGGATGACTTTGACCGAGAATGTGGAAAGGTAGGTCTTACAGCTGAATTTAAAGAAAACTATGTTCATGAGAAATGAACTAGTTCCAGAGGCCCCATTCTCTCCTCAATGGAACAAACATCTCTGAATGCAGCAGTTAGGTGTACCTTGGTTGAGAAGTGCAACATGATGAATGACCTAAAACCTGAGCTGCGCAGGAGGAAAGAGAGCGGTATGGAATGCCTTCAAAGGCATCGAAGAAATAGACTAAAGGGACAAAGAACCTCCTGCTCCGGGCACATCTCTTCGACTCCGCCGCTCTCCCTGCATTAACATACGCCTCAGAGACCTGGGCCCAATAAAGCAGGTATGAGAATGTTTATTCGGGGCTCCCAGAGAGGCATCGAAAGAGCTATGCTTGGAATATCACGCCTCCCTTAAGTGAGAGAGGAACTGGAGTTCTGACCTCCGCCGCCTAATCCCAGAATCAGGGACGCTGTCTCCGTTTAGCCAAGGCATCGAAAATCAGATGTATTGGACATGTAATGCGATTTGGAGACAACCCGCTGGACTAGAGCCGTTACCGACTGGATCCCACGGGATGTCAAAAGATCACGTGGCCGCCCACCCTACAAGATGGTCAGACTTCCTTGTTAAGACCCTGAAGGAACGGCTTGAGGCTCTTTCTTATTCTGAATCAATCAGATGCCATTGGGCCACATTGGCACGCGATAGGGTCCAATGGAAATAGCTACTGGCTCCTCGCTCGAGCAAATCGATGTATAACGGGATTCAAGTGATCAAGTGATCAAGTGATCAAGTGATAACAGTTGAGTAGTGTTTCATTGTGTGATGTGCCAGTTTCTTTAACCAGTCTGTTCTTGGGTGCCTGTGGTTGTTTCCCAGATTCTGGCTATTGTGAATAGTGCCAATAAAACTAGAAGTAGAGTGGTATTTTTGCTGTGTGTTTTTGAAACCCGAGGGTATATTCCCAGAAGTGGAATTGCTGAGTCATATGGAAGTTTTCAGTTTCTAGCTTTGAATGCCCATATTATTCTCCAAAAAGGCTGGACGAGTTGTCATTCTCACCAACAGTAGGAGAGCATATACCAACATACTAGTCACTAAGGCAATTTTGCCAGAACTGAGAGCCCACGTGAATTATATAAATGAGGTTAATGTGGGCTGTTGCAGCCACAAAAGCTGCACTTCCCAAGAACTATTACCCTTGCCATGTACAACCATACAGCAAATATATATTTACAATGTGGCTCTTGATTAGGTCACAGTCACCAGAAAAGTAGCTGTGGTCTCTTCCATCTATTCATAAAATGTTTTCCTATACAGTCATCCAAAGACTTGTAAGTTTCTTCACCAGTCAATATATTGGTTGAACATCTGGGAAAGGGGAGTACATGATATAATAAAGGTATAAGAAGAAGTATGAAACAGAAGCGCCTGGTTTGTCTAATTCAGCAGCGTTGCTGCCATGTGAACTCTAATTCAGGGAAGATTAGTATCTTCAAAACTTGATCAGAAATTGATGCCTTCAAAGGGAATATACAACCTGTTCAATCAAGTAGTAACCCAGATCTGGCTTCTAATATACTTAAGTTTTGATGCCCAAGGATTTTCCCCACAAGAGTAGTTTCCAAACTTTAGGATCACTTGCAGGACTGATTAAAGCAACATTTCCAGGCCGCATCCTCAGACTTCATTCAGTAGATCTGGAGTGAGACCTAACCTTTTCCAGCTAATATCTTCCCTTGATGATATTTGATGCTTTGGTTTTTGATGGTCACACCGAGACTTTGCAGAGGAAAGATGAAGACATTATTTCTTTGCCAAAATATTTTTCTGGGAAATATACTTTGAACATTGAGTCTGGAGATTGAGTTTTTAATTTTATGAAATAAGTTTTTCTAATTTTTATGCAAGTCTTTAAACATTGTGCTTGAACTACAAAACTCATGTTTAAAAAGCTTTGGTACATAGAGAACAAAATGATGATTTAAAAATGAGAATTGCTAATTTCTTTCATCTAAGACCCTGAATAACCTAGGGGCCACTGTAATATCAATATAATCCTGTAACTGCAGCTGAGAGTTTAGCCCAGATGAAATTGCAAGGGATGGACCCGATTGCTTCCAACCTATGTGCCAGCTGTTTGGCTTTCATGAGGACTATAGAGCAGTAGGCAAAACTATAGCCCACAGGCCAAACTAATTGCCACCTGCTGTAGTATGGTCTGCAAGTTTAAGAATAGCTTATGCATGTTTAAAATGACTAAAAGAAAAATATGGTAACAATTTTCATTCAATGTATTAATGACAGGAAATCTAGCCTTCCTTGTCTATATAGCTTTATTGGGATACTACATGCTCGTTGTTTTGTATTGTCTGTGGTCAAGCCGGGAAGTTGCAAGAACTGGTCTGGTCCACAAAGTATTTACTAACTGGTCCTTTATAGAAAACATTTTCTCATTTTCCAATGTTAAGGGAAGCAGCAGCTTATCTTGTTATTTCCACTGAGGAAACCATAATGCTGCAAAGAAATAGTAAAGAATACTGGAACTGCAGGTCATACACCCTGGAGGATTCGAGTGAAGAGTGGGAAAATGTTGACTTTTGACATTCACTAAAGATCATTAGAATATTTGCAATTTACACTTACAGTGAGTTCCCAGCTTTCAGAGATAAATTCTTTTTGCCTTATCTCAATGCTTCAGTTCTTTGAGCTCTTACCTATCTGCATATTTGCTCACATTCTAGTAAATGGTTTTACAACAAGTTCCTCAAACTCAAAGTCATGATCAGAGAGTTTGATCCCTGGCACTGCACAAACACCTGAGTCCTAGTGCTGTGGCCCCAGAGCAATATTCACGCACAGAGGGAAATCAGCATTGGGAGTGAAAAGAGAACAGTGATAATCAAGATATAGATTGGTCACACTAAGTGAATTAAGTGAGAGGGTAAAACTAAATATTAGACAATCTTCATTCATGTATAAGAAACAAAGAAAGGAATTAAAAAATTTGACATGTGATCAATAGAATGGAGAATTGGAGGTGATGGAGGAGGGAGGGAAGGGCGATGGGAAATGATGGAGGGATAGTAGTATCTATGAAATAAAGAGCTCATTATTACCACAAGATATGATAATTAAAAATTAATAAAAGTAATATAGATTGAAGTTCAGGAATGTAGGTAAGTGGTAGAGGAATGATGCTTGAACATATGTGGTCCTTAAGCTTCTATTCTTGGCACCATTCACACCTTGGACGCATTACAAGTAGACTGAGTAATACAAAGGATAAATTGCTTTTGGAGAAAATGCCTATTGTCTTCTGGTGAAGCTCCTCAATGCTTTGATATGTTCATATCCTTAACAGTCTGATTAAAGCCTCCTTTCTATGCACAAAATACAAAAACATAGAGCCGCAAAGGAAATTGATCATATACAAATGCTTATTTAAAACATGCCTTAAAAGAAATAAATTTAATATATGGTAAATAAGATTGTGAATACATTTCATAGAATATCTACCTTGTGTTTTGAGGAAGGGATAAAAACAGAACAGTACTTCCAAATACAAAATATAATGTGATACCAAAAACTCCTTGTGCTGTCTTGCTTGAGGAAGTTCATATTGACACTATTGTTACCTATATAATGGAAGGACACACTTTACTCGATAGTTTTGTCTGAACAAAATCATAAGTTTTAGGACTAAGGTCCCTATTATAGGTTGTACTGCAAATTTTCCACTTGCACAGTGTGTGCACCTAGCACAAGTTCCCTGATATGGCTGGCTTCAACACAGGCTCTTTGGACGTTGAAGAAGGGAACAGGATAAAAGTCCAGTTATTCCGTCAATTTAATCTCAAGCAAGGTATTGGTCAAGATCTATGACTTGACTTACTGGGAAGGTAGAGATTTGACCCTACCTGCCATTTTGTACAGTGCAATGTGTAGGGTACTTAACAGGATATACAATGAATACTCACTTATCTGAAGAATGTACTGAAACTGGTAGTCAGGCGGTTTAATATTTCCTACCGCATACAAAGGGGTTTTAAGGAAGTTGATTTTTGTGATTCTTCCACCTCCTCATTTCTATGAAGCGCTTAACTTGGCAAAGCATTCCCTCTGGCATTTTCTAATTTGTTTTTCACAACTTCAAATCTCAGCTGGACAGCATAGTTGCTTATTCTCATGCTTCTTTAAAAAACATATATATTTAAAATACAAATACGCCATTATCAGAGCAAAATTTCAAGATGGAATAAGTAGATGTTTTAGAACACAACTCTCCCATCCTCAGAGGGAAAATTTAAATGAAATGAAATATTTACAGATAAATACACTCCCTTTGCAGCCAAAGTTTATGGAAAGGCAATTACTTTAAAGTACTTAAAAAGGAGAATATACATTTTTGGGGTCAAAATTTACCTACAAAGTCTCTTTCTTAAAAAATCAGACAATATGCCAAGGGTTGAAGAGAATACTTAAAATTGGTTTCCATCTTACCCAGCCAACAAGCATTGAGAGACAACTGGAGCTCCAGATAGGAGTCAAATAACTTTATAGCTGTTTGAACAGAGACAATGTTACAGAGAGAACTTTAAACCAGATTATGTGTGTTTAGGTAACTGAAAAGCGTAAAAAGACAGTAGGCAAGGGTATGCAAAATGCTTAACGGGGTGGGGTGGGGAAGGAAACTAGCCTTATTTCTTTTTTGTGGAAGATTTTACTGCACCAGCGACACTTCCTCACACGACATGAATTTGGTTGCTCTGTTGCTGTTATGAGTGAGTGGAGAGATCCAGCTTTTGCTGAAAGGTTTCCCACTTGGTTTGTGTCAATGTGGATCGCGAGGTTGCAGCTGCTAAAAAGTAGCTGCCACTGCTTAACGGGAAAGATCAAAGAGAAGAAGATTGGAATGAATAACTCTTGGATCAAGCTGAATCCAGATGACCCGATAATCTGAGGATTGCTTCCCAGTCTGGACAGGGCTAGGGGACATTAGTAACTGCTGGAAGTGTTAGGAGAGCTATAAACAGGGTCCATCTCTCTGAGGAGAGTATACATGCTGAGTGAACGAGATGAAGCAAGGGACAGACATAGATGATTGCACTCATTTCAGTGGAATAATAAAACTTAGAGAATGAGACTAATACACAAGGATGGTGAAAAAATGGTAGGATTGGTCTACGCTTGGAAGCCTGGTCTCCCCAGTGCTGGGAGAAGCTCATTGGGATAGAGAAGGGATACAATTGAGATAAAGATAGTTGGAAATGATGACCCTGGATAAGAACTATGTGCTGAGAAGCAGGTAAAGGAATAACGTGGTAACCTCTCACAGTATTTGTGCTCTGCCAGGAGGGCAGAAATACTTAATGCCCAAAAGGGGAGAGAGAGAAGAGAGAGAGAGAAAGAGAGAGAGAAAGGAGGGAGGGAGAGAGAACAAAGTTCCTGCCATTGAGGTAGACTGGGGTGATGTGGCAAGAGGGACACTGAGGGCATTTGGTGATGGAAATGTGCACTGGTGGAGGGATGGGAGATAGAACATTCTCTATGACTGGAAACATGATCCTGAGCTTAACAATTTTGTTTCTCATTGTGATTTCAGAAACAAACCCCCGGGAGAGGTGGTGAACCTGGGTCCTTTCCTTTAAAAGTAATGAGACTCCAGATAGGTTAGGAGACTTCGCCCTAAGGACCCAGCAGGGTGGGTAGGGGCGGCTCAAACGGTTGGTGTGTGCTCTTTTCGTGAAGAGCCTAGTTTTGATTGCTTCCCGGCACCCACAAGATTACTCCAGTCCATCTCTGACACAAAGGTGACACCTTCACTGCAATCCTGGAAATGAGTGTTCAGAATTGGATTTCCAGAGATGGGAAGGAAAGAGAAGGGCTGGATGTTTGAAAGGGCTTTTGCTAGTACAAAGCTCAGCGAAGAGAGATGGAAGGACCCACCAGCTGGCTGTTCCAGGCCAATAATTCGAGGGGTACTAAAAGTTGGTCCTCTGGGTGCTGGTCCTAGTGGCCCTCAGTATTTTGAAGGGGTTCTGCAAGAGATTCCAAAATGGGCCGAATCTGGACCACGCAAGTTCCACTTGAGAAGCTTTCTCCGCTTTTCTCCCTGCGCACTGATGGCCTCTTCCCACCTTTGTTTGCAGAGGGGCATCTGGAATCACCACATTCGCGGGGGGCGTGGGCAATGGGTAAACAAGCATGATCGGGCCCCTTGGCTCTTCTACAGTACCGGGCAAGCCTGTACCTGCACTTCGGGCAGCTGTTTCCCAGCACCCACTTGTTGCTCAGAAACCTGGCTCCATCTCTGCGGTTCCTCCTAGCAGTCATGGCTTCTAAAAAAAGCCTTAACCAAGCCAGGGGCACTTTATGAGGCATACGCCCATGAGAGTTAAGAAAGCAACATATGGGGAAGTACATTCCCCACTCAAGGAGCAGCTGGGCAGAACTGTCCCAAGTCCAGCTTTAATCTGTGGCCTCTTCCGTAACGTGGCACTTGGGCTCTGGGGGAGCCAGGGACCTGCTCAGTAAGCAGCTCGCTGTGCTTAGGCTGATCGCAAAACTGTTTTCCTTTGAGCCACCCTGGGGAGAGCATTCGGTACCCCCCATTTAGGGACTGAAAAACCAAGCTCCCCTCCTTCTTACAAAATATTTTACCTATAACAAAAGGTGCTTTAATCTGTGTTTAACTTGATTTTGGGACAAAGTGGAAATTATTACTGATATGTTTCCATTCTACCAGGTATAGGTAGAAAGGGGGTAATTGAGCTGAACAGGCTTATGCAACATAAAATAGAATGTAGATGAAACGAAATTTGGGATCATAGTAGATTCCATATCCAGCAATTTAGCAATATTGCCCATATATCTTTTAGCATTGTCCGCAGGAAACATTATTTTTAACAGTATATTGGGTTCTATTATATGAGTTATACATGTTTAGTTATTTTAGACTTACAGTTTTTGAAAGCAGTTTTAGATTTTAAGGAAGCATTGGAGAAAGATAGGAAGGTATTATTTTTTAATGTTTTTGCCCATCTACCTGTTGGGCACCTTTCTCCCATTCTGAGAGGCCTCAGAGAATAGTACATCTGGTCAGCTGATAGGTCTACTTGGTCACATTGTGACCACTCAAAGTTCATGGTTCATATGTGGATTTGACATGGTCACTGTGCTTTCATGGTGGTTGGACAAAGTAAATGACATCCATCACTAGAATACACTGTATTTTCACTGCCCCAAAATTCTGGGGTGTGTTCCAAACAACTTACTTTATCTTTCTCTTTTTATTGGAGACTTTTTGGCTGTTTTTATTTTCAAAGTATCAGAAACAGCACCATATGATCTTCTAGAGATAATCAACTTGGTTGATGTGCTGGATTATCTTTCTTTGGAGTTCCAGGCTGTGGGATTTGTGCCATCTACCTGGAACACTTCCCTCTCCCCAGTTCTTTGTTTTAGATTCCATTCTATTTATTCACTTAACTTTGGTTTGTCAAATGTCAATTGTTCCTCAGGGCTTTGACCTAAACTAGGTTAGATACTTTGATACTTAACCTGTAATTAATTTCTAACAATAGCACACTTACTCTTGTTTTGTTCTCTACTAAGTTTCCGGGACTTACAACTGTCTGGTTACACAGTAGGACCTAAGCATTTAATAAATGAATTTTAATCACATTAAAATTTTCTACCTGGGGCTTTCAGATATACTTTGCCTTTCATAGAGTTTAAAAGACTGTTTAGCCTCCGAGCCCCCAACTCTAGTTCTAAGCAGGCAACGTGCGAAGATGTATAAGATGGCAAGCAACAAAGTCCGACAAGATCTACTGTCACTTGAGTTTTTTGTTTTTTAGTTTTTCTTGGTTTTGGGCACACCTGGCAATCCCTCTGGGCATACAGATCTGGGATCTTATTGTGGAGGGTCAGGGGACCAAATGTTGTGCTTTTCCAGAGATGAAACTCAGGCTGACTGTGTGCAAGGCGGACCTGTGTTATCTCCAACTGTATTATCTGCTGGTTCCATTTCGAAGTTTTAATTAATTGTGCTTGACCTGGGGCTGGCTAGCGTTCTCTAAGGCAGGGACATCTATCATGCTCTGTTTTTCCCAGAGGATAAAGATTTATGAATACCTAAGTGAAAATCCAATCCATACATCCATCCTTCAATGGATTCCTTTTCTACAGATTAAACAAATATTATAAAACGCTCTAGACCAATATTTAGCTTGAAGTCATACTGTGCAAAGTCCCAATATTCAGTAAAGAACTATGGATAATATATCTTTTTCTCTGAAGAGGACAATTAATCTATTATATGAAATTATTCTAGATGCAGTTTAGAACTTGAGGCAATCCTTACTAAGGGAAGTAAGGAAGTAAAAGACAAGTATAAGAAAAGTTTGCATTCATATGCAAACACAAATAATTAAAGCAAATGAACTGGCAAAACCCAACAAAACTAATTTTATGACACAGTGAAAATAGTGCTTTGGTCACTTGGAGGCAAAGGGTGGGGAATAGGAGGAAGGTGTAGGGGGTCTCTATGATGGGATGCCACTGGAATTTAGGGGGGGGTTAGATTTGCTAAGTTCTGCACACAACGAGGCATTAGTGCTATTCCGCTGAGGTTCAGTTCAAAGCGTAATGCTGGAAATTGTGAGGCCATGAATTCAATGTCTGTTGCCATCACAAGCACTGAGCAAGGTTCTAGAATTCTGCTCTCTAGGAATCCCCAGAGTTAGAACTGAATTTGTGATCTCCAGAGCACCCACAGTCAGGTGCGTGGGAGCACCTATCTCTAAAGTTTGTCACCCTTGGCAAGTCCCTTGACTGAAAATGTGAGAGTATCTAGGACAGGTGAGACCCCCCAGTAAGCAAGTGTGGCACTTTCAATATGCACTGTCAACATATGAACACAACCAGATGGGCGAACCCTGATCAGTCCCACAACTCAAAACATGTGAGAAGTTGGGCAATGGTTGTAGCTCAGACTTTGCATGCATGAGACCTTTGTTCAATCCAGGAAAGAAGCAAGGAAGGAGGGGAAGGAAGGAATGGAGGGAGGGGAAGAGGAAAAGGAGGGAAGAAAGAAGGAAAAGAAGGGAAACAGGAATTGAGAGGGAAGGGGAGGAAGAGAAACAGTGAGGCGAGTTAAAAAGAAGGGGAGGGAGGAAGGAAGGGAGGGAGAAGGGAAGAAAGGGAAGGAACGACCTAGAAAGATCAGTGTTCCCTCCCAAGCTATCAAAAGTTAGAGCCGGTGGTTGAGGTTGATTAGCTTACAGCATTACGGACGCTAGTTATCTCTGCAGTTTATACTGCCGAAAGCCATCAAAGATAATCAAAAGGGACAAAGTATTTTTGAAACTGTGACAATGTTTTCAACCAGTTTGAATAGATTCTAACCTGAACCAACTCAAACAATCACTTATTTCAGTTTTCGCGATTTTGTACATCTTTCTCAAATTAATTTCTGCACAAGATGAGAGGCGCTAGGGCCTTGCCTTTAGCGTACTACATGCTCACTTTCTACTCTCTCTGCTGTCTACCAGACCAGCAAACGCCTCCCTTCACCCACTGAGTACCATACGAACAAATGGCGCATGTGTCAGGAAGCTTTGGTGCTCACGGAGATCTCCTGCCTTGAAAGCTTCTAATGATCCTGATTATCTTCCCAAATCCAGAGTATTTGCAGCTTTTCCACACAGCATGGAGTTCACAATGCCCCCATTACTCTTACACAGCCCCATTACTTTCCCCACTCAGCCGACTATTGAACCATGTTTGCTAGTTAGATATGCCTGTTGATAAACTTTACAGTGTAATAATCAACTTAAAGTGACTTAACAAAGATACTTAATATAACTTGTGTTTTCAAATAGAATTTGATGTTTTAAAGATTATATGTCAGGAGATAATACAGAAAGTAAGGTGTTTACTTACATGATCTGGCTCTGGTTCCCTTACCCCACAGCACCATATGGGTCCCTGAGCTGGCCGCCCAAGATGTAAGCCCTGAATACCAGTTAGTAAATCAACTCCAAAATAAGAGAGACTATTACTGGCCAATTATGAGGAGCAATGGTATAAGCCAAAATACTTTCACTACATATTGATATGTGGAATATGTCTGAATTCACAAAAAAAACTTTAGTAAACACTGACATGTAACTAAATATTTAGGAACATAAATCAAAGGATTGTTGTCAGTTTTGATATTGTCCAGGGTTGAGTTGACACGGAAAATTGATTCAGTTCTTAGGGTAGAAAAAGATGCTTAAAACCTGCAACCCATATTAATCCATGTAATTTTTTTTTTGAGACTCACACCCCCATCACTCCCTCTTTTTTGGTTTCATTCGGGGGCCACACCCACTATTGATGCTCAGGACTTGCTCCTAGGCTCGAGCTCCTGGGTGCAGGGGAAACAGCCAGGTCATCTGTGTGCAAGGCAAAAGCGCCCCACCTGCTGCAGTAATGCTAAGCCAGCCCCTGACCTCCCTTTCTTTTTAAGCTGAAAGAAGGACATGGTGGTTGGAGAGAGCAGTTCACTGGAGCCAGAATCTGATGCCCGAGGGGCTCCGCTGGCTCTGCTCTTAGGATCACCCCAGACTACCACTGCAAGAAAAGGCACCTGAGCCCTCTACACCTCCTGAAAGAAGCCTTATTCTCTAAAGTGGGAGATACTCACTCTTCTCTCCCTCGCTTTTCCCTTCCCCTGAATTTTCAAATAAAATGTTTTGCTTCCAAAAAAACAGAAAAAGAAAGGAAAAAAGCACCCTAAGCTCATGTAAGATCTCTCTCAGTCCACCACCCTCCATTTTTAACAACATTTAAGTATTTTCTCCTAACAAGTAATAAGCCAGGAAAGAAAGCCTGCAGGTTCTGTGAGCTCCTTCTGAGGCAAATCTGAGCTTCCACCAAACCCAATCCAAGCTCAGGCTCCTGGAAGCTCTAAATAACTTGAAACTCCGTAGTCAAGTCGGGGTACAGACACGCCAGCAAACTATGCGAGTGACAGCAAAGATTGATGAGTTTCCTGGGTAATCATTAAAAATTACTAGAGGGGCCAGAGCGATAGCACAGTGGGGAGGTCATTTGCCTTGCATGTGGCAGAATCGAGGTTTGATTTCCAGCATCCATATATAGTCCCCCTGAGCACCCCCAAGATGTGTAATTTCTGAGTGCAGAACCAGGAGTAAGAACCCTGTGAGCATCAACAGGTATGACCCAAAGGGGGGGTGGGGGTGACTAGAAATTCCAGGCCAGAGATATAGCAGACAACAGGAAGGGCACTTGCTCACCATACTTACCCAAGTAGGGTCCAAGTCCCAGCTTACCGCATGTGGGCCCTGGGAACAGGAAAGTGATCCCCAAGCACAGAGCCAGGAGTAAGGGGAGAGGGAAGGAAGAAAGAAGGGCAGGTTGAAAGCCAGAAGCTATACACACCTCAAGAGAAGCTCAGATAAGGGCTCTGAGACTCAGGCTTTGCCCTGGGTTTTCCTAAGGTGGACAGGACTGTGAAGGCAGTCTCCGGACAGAACTCGAGTGCCCATTAGAGCCCTGGGACTGCAGGAGATTGAACCTGGATTGACTGTGCGGCCAGGCAAACACCCTCCTCTCTGTGTCGCACGTCCCCTTGTGGCTGTGTTCCACTTGCGCATTGTGCTTTAGGTCCATGAGGGTTATGGTTTCTGAAAGCAGCATATTTGCCCCATAAACACATTTTTTGGTTTTATAATTTTAAATTTTTATTAATTTTTTTGAAGGAAGGAACACCTGGTGATGCTCAGAAATTACTCCTGGCGGCGCTGGGGACAATACAGATATTGAGGGGTGGGACCCGGTCAGCCACCTATAAGACAACTGTCTTACCGACAGCACTATTGCAGTATTGCCATCTTACTGCAAAAAAAGGGGCCCGGAGCGATAGCCCAGCGGGTAGGGGCGCTTGCCGCTTGACGCGTCAGCCTGTGCCTGTCGGGTGTTCGGTGCCATCCGGATCCCAATCTGAGCCCCGAGGCACCTCAGGAGTAATTCCTGAGTGCAGAGTCAGGAGTAACTTCTGAGTATTGCTGGGTGTGACTTAAGAAAAAAAAAAAAAATACTGCAAATAGGGGACTAGAGTAATAGCCCAGTTAGGGTGTTTGGGTAGTAGACTGACCAGGTTTTGTAGTCCTGCGTTTCCATATGGTCCCCGAGCACTGCCAGAGTAATTCCTGGCGAAACAGACAGGAGTAACCCTGAGCAATGCCGGGTGTGACCGAAAAAGGTTATTGCCGCTATGAACCTTTTGGCAAAAAAAATTTTAGATTATTGTGGTTTACTGGCTTGCACTCAGGAATCAGCCTTGGTGAGTTCTCAGGGAGGACCATAGGGATGTCAGGAATTGACCCCAGGATTACGCATTTTTTAAGTGTTGTTTTCTTTAAAATCTTTTGGAACTTGTTCAAATACTTGATTTACAAAGCTTATTATACAGTTGCTTTCAGGGACTCTATTCCAAACCCCAGTCCCGCCACTATTGTCTCCTTCCACTTACCAATGTCCCTACTTCGTCTCCCCCCTGGTCTGCCTCAGCAGACACTGATTTTTTACTTTTCTTTATATTGCTATTACAACATATATCTCAATGATACCACTACAAAGGCAGAGGCCTGGCAAGCTACCCGTGTCAAGATTTTGATATGCAAAAACCAGTATAATTATGGACCTCCGTTCCCCTGACCTGAAGGAATGGTTTGAGGCTCTTCATGTTTCTGGAGTGATGGAGGCCCTTGGGCCATACTAGTATGTGAATGTGAAAGGACGTATGGAGATGTTACAGTGAGTCCCCGCTCAAGCAAATCGATAAACAATGGGAAGACAAGCAATACAAGTGGGATACCTTGTATTTTCCCCTTCTATATAGGTACTGATTTTAAGGAGAAGTTTATGTGATTAGCAAACTTTATCCTTTAAACAGAACAAATCGTAACTACTCTTGAGTTGGTGGAAATAATTTAGAGTGAATAGAGTACAACTGATCATTGAGGACTTTGTGTTTCTTGGTCACTCCTGGAAGTGCTCTGGGAATCTTGCAGAACTGTGATTGAATCTGGGATCCAGGGCCTCACATGCAAAAACGTTCACCCCTGTCCTTTGAACTGTCTCTTCTGGTCTGATTATTAACAATTTTGAATATCAATTTGCGGGAGCTGCATTTTCTTTTGCAAACTAGAGACTTTCAAACTTATTGAGTTGACCACTTCCTTTCCAAAGAGTGCATCCTGATTGCATCTGAGAATGCTGCTTCCTCCTCGCCTTGGTCATTTCAGCACCTCCTGCAGGGTGGCATTGCCCACTTTGAGACTTTCAGTAGACAATGGGGAAATCTTTGGGATGGGGCCGTATGGGGCAGATGATGAAATAGACTCTGCCTTATCAAAAGAAAATCGCAGGGGCCTGGGAGATAGTATACCAGGTAAGAATAGTGCACCATGTAAGACCTTTGCTTTGCACATAGCCAATTGTCATCACCACTTACAGTGGCCCCTTAGCAACACCAGGGAGCAACCCCCTGAACACGCTGGGTGAGGGACCTCCAAATTAAAAATAAAAGAAGGCGTGTGAGACAATTGTTTGAGTATGTGTGGAGGCAGATAGAATATTGGTTTGCTTGCCCAGCAAAACCTACATTATAATGAACCTCAGACAGTGAAAGAGTTACTCATGCAGGGCACAACATACATTGATATAGGACAATACAGATTAGTCAACATCTGTATTGTCCTATGTCAGCATTTGCTTTTTCATGAGACACTCAAAATTCCATTGGTGGTTTATTTAATTCATCCTAGACACACACTCAGGTATATCCCTGGATTAGCACTGGCCAAGATGGCTCAAGGTATAAAAAAGAGCAATGTCTTTCTTGATGACATTACACAGTATTCTGTAATCCAGGATACTTAGGTAAATAGCACAAATTTTTCAGGAAGTCACTTATAAAAGCTCTCCCTTTCTTAACTGGATCCCTAGACTTCCCCTAACATGCCACGAACCTTCCAGGTTCAATGAATCTGAGATTTAAGCAACTCATTAACTACCTTTATGACCAAATCAACCTTGCAGTTCTTTATCCTTCCCATTTTCCCCATCTTTTTGTTTTATTTTTGGTTCTTATTTTCTATTTCATTAAACTCATTGTAGTAGTTTGTCTGCTAACAACCCCATGTCAAATAAATTTTAGAAAAAGGTAAGCTATAAATAAAACTAAGAAAAAAAGGAAATAATAACATGCCTGAAAGGAAAAAAAAGCGATCCATCTGCATAATAGGAATTTTATAAAATGCAGCCAGGAAAATAAAAGAAGGTTAAAACTATTCATTTGGAAAAATATAATCATTAATATCTTGTACATTCCCTCATAATTAAAAAAACTTGCATTATATATTAAATTTTATATTATAATAAAAATGGGTAGATCTATATCTATAAAAAATCTTTATATACAATATAAATGATTGAATATATACAAATTGATCAAATGACTATTTTTAAGACAATAAATCACTGTAACTCTTTTATTATCTTTTGATTTAATAATTTATCTTTATGTCAATATATATGATTTTTTAATGTAATAGAAAGAATCTGACTGCAACCTAATTAGACAATGCCACCATAATCTTCTAAAATGGTGGCCAGGAAAATAAACGTTTTTATTTGAGGTAAAAGTAAATTTTTTAATGATTTTTAGCAAAAATCCTGAGGTAGGATTTTGCTAACTCTTAGAAGTAGGACATGTAATAAAGAATGCTATTCAATAAAAGTTCAGCGAATCTTTGCAAATATCTTGTAATTAGTGAAAAAAAAAAAAGGAATTAGTTGAGAAGGAAACTAGGAATCTTTTTATCTGAAAGGGACAGTTGAAAAAAAGTAACCAATTGAAATTGTATTTTTTTTGTGACATTGTTTCTAGAGTACCTAAATTGGATATAATCCAGAGTTCACGGCAGGACTGGCATCGTCATTTCTACCAAGAGCAGAGGACACCTCACAGGGTGGAATTTCAGATGAGAGAGGAGAGATCAGAACCAAGATTTTCAACAAAGATTTGATATAGCCCAAGCGGATCTATTCCTCTATCAAGAAATGGATTAGATTTTATAGTCAATATTTTTAATTGAAGTTTAGAGGGATGGAAAACAGATTTCAAATATGAAGGGAAGTCAATTAGAATTCACCAATCTCTAAGCAGAGGACACATCATCCAGCGGTGCATTAAGTAAGATCAAAAGAAACCATATGGCACTTTAATGTGCTAAAAATCACCAGAATATTAGCATGGTAGAAATAATAACGATGATGATGATGATGATAAAAATAAGTAGATAGAGGATATACTTGACAGATGAAGAAATCATTCTGTTCCCTAGGGAATCAGAAGAAAAAATCTCTGAAATAATTTATTCCATATAATTTAGAAAGACTTTGATTTCAATTTGTCAAGGAATTAAAAAATTAAAGAAGACAATATCCGACTGAGATAGAAATAAGAATCTTATCAGAAATAATATTTAAGTCTAAACTGCTATCACAACAGATTAGATTAGAAATAAAAAGAATAGAATACTTATGGCTATAATTGTAATTCTGGAATCAAGGAAACCTAAAAACTAATTTCAATATGTTTAAATGATTTAGTAAGAGACTAAAAGAATTAGATAAAGTGAAGATAAGTTTTTGAAAATTTATTGCTAATGTTTAAATGCTTATAGCAATGAAATAAATAATCTATAAACAGAATTAACAGAAGGAAAATATCCCTAAAAGATGTATCAGAGTTTTAGATAAAAGACAAATTATGTTGTGGAAAATAGTCCAGATAGTAAACTCTAGGATGTCATCTACATGATTTCTTTCTTCAGAAGAATGAAGAAAGCATTCTTTAGGTGCACAATGAGTTATTTATCTGAATGTCACTTGTATCACTTGTATTACTTGTGTTCCTGTGAGCGGGCACCCGTAACATCTTCATACGTCCCGTCACATACTAGTGTAGCCCAAGGGCATCTGCTCGCTCCAGGAACATTAAGAGCCTCAAACCATTCAGGGAATGGGTTTATAATTGATACTGGGTTTTGACATATCAAATATGACACGGGTAGCTTGCCAGGCTCTACCGTGTGGGTGGGATACTAGTAGGCTCTCATCTCATGCATTTATTGATGAACTGTGCAGCCAATTTGCAGCCACGCGAGATGGGGGAAAGATGGGCTTTTCAGCTGGGTGGAGCTCTGACGAGCTTATTCATCTGAACCAGATATGCCAAATTTTGAGTTTCAGGAATCATTTAATGGGACAATCCTATGGATAGAGCAGGGAAATAATGACACAAACACTCTCCTCCCACCACTTTATCAAAAGTTAGAAAACATTAAAGAGTCATAGAAAATATCAGGGAATATGAGTCATCTAGGAACAAATAAGTGAGCAACTATTTCATAATAAAATCTAGTCAATCAGGTGATGAGTGGAGCATCTAAGGGGAAATGAGAGATTATCCCAAAATAATAGATCATCCATCTATTTGTGAAAGTTGGATGAGGTGCTCAAGTCCTCAAGTGTTGAGCTGCAGCTATGGGGGTCTCTTCCCTAGTCCACTGCCGCCTTTGCTCCATCTCATATTCTGTTCTCAGTAGCTCTACCATGTTGCTTTCTATTCTGGTGTTTCTCGCCCAACAGACAGATCATAATATTTAGTGTAAAACTTTTGAATTAATGCTCACAAATGCATTGCAATGCTTCTTTCTCATAATGGGCTTGTTATACATTTGAGTGAAGACTATGTGTGCCTCATAATATGAATTGGGGTGGTTATTTTTATTTAGAGTCTTTCATTAATAGCATGGGTATTTAATTTGTTTTTATTCTTGGGTCAAGAGTTACACATAGAGTTGTAAGATAAACATTTTTATTATGTTCAAATTTTCTATATCATAATGAATTTTTATCTGTTTGAATAAATATATTTCTGAGATAGCTGAGTTTGTGATATAGCCCAATTTTTTCCTAAAAGTTCTGTAAAGTTTGTTTACTTAATTTTAGACCATGCATGCCATTAGCTGCATATTTTATAAGCTTCATTAATCTTATATAAATTTATATAAATTAAACTTTAGTTTCAGAAAATATTTCTACTTTATTTAAAAATTACACTAAAATCTACCTTTATGTTATTAATATAGTTCAAGTGGCCTTATTTAATATTTATATAGTACAGGTTTATCATTCAGATAATATTTATTCATTTATTTTTTTTGCCTCATCCAGCAGTGCTCAGGGTTATTCTTGGCTCTGCACTTAGCAATAATGCCTGACAGTGCTTGGGACTATTATGGGCTGCCCATGGTTGAACTTGGTTGGACACTTGCAAGGCAAGTGCTCTACCCATTGTACCATTGCTTTAGCCCCTGATTCTAATATGTTGATTCCTTTTAACCTTTACATACTTTATTCTCATTCTGCTCTTCTTGTAAATATAATAGGATATAACAAAATTTAACTCTTTTTATTCTGTATTAATGAGTATTCAATGTATTTATACACTGTGGTTCCTTGTAGATTTCATGTGTTCCCACTATCTTATGTGGTTCTGTGTTGCAGGGCACCTAAAAGCCTAAAAGCCTCTGCATCTGCTCTGGATTGCCCCCTGCAGGTCACTTTGTAGACAGGGGGTAGTTTAAATGTGGCAGTTTATCTGACAATGTATTCTGTACTGGCTGGTATAAATATTCTCTCACTCTACCATAATCATTGTGGGACTAGCTAGATCTTACCAGCATATTTGCCTGGCCACGTTGGATCTCAAGTAATTAGACCAGAGAGAAACGCTGTTTGCCTCCAAGCAAGCAAGCATGGCTCCCTGATAACTCAAAGGCAACTAAAATACAAAACTAGCGTGAAGTAGACTAGACTCTTGTGAAGGCTTGGAGAAATATTTAACTGGCATTAGTATAGTCTTTGGTACAGAGACATGCCATCTCAGAAACCCCCTTCTTTTATCCTATAAAGGCATTTCCAGGCAGATCTTGGCTCAAGACATTAGCATATAAAAGGGCCTAGGTGAGGGTGCTGGGAGAAATTACCTGAGGGCATTTGACCCTGCCTGCTTCCCATAATAGTGGGAGGTCTAAGTTGCAGGGGGATAAAACTAGGCTGCTTCCTCTCTCACTCTCTCTTTTTTGGGCTCTCTTTTGGGGCTCGCGACTCTTCTTGAGAGTCTTGTCTTTGTCTCCCTCTTTACAGGGCCTTTACATGTGGTGGCCGCCATTTTGGCCTACACGTGGCTGGGTTCTAGCAGGGAATCCTAAGCATAGGGTTTTTCCTATTGCTGATTTGTATGCCGGAATCTGTGTTAAGTAAAGCATTTTAAAACTGCCTCAGATTCCTGAGTCTTCATCTATTCCCCGCCTGCTTTGGAGGTAGAAGGGAAACTAGCTACCCAACAGTTCTGGTTGTTTTGTTTCACACTATGCATTTATCATTGCCCTCCTCTGAAAGAAATGCTATTTTTTCTTATCCAAAATTTCTATATTTTGATTCAGAAGTTACGTATTTTATCTATGTCTATTCTACTGTCTTAGAAATGGTAACTTTACAGCGGTAGGGCGTTTGCCTTGCACGCAGCCGGCCTGTGCCAGCTTGGGTTCGATCCCTGGCATCCCATATGGTCCTCCAAGCACCGTCAGGAGTAATTCCTAAGTGCAGAGCCAGGCGAAACCCCTGAGCATTGCCGGGTGTGACCCAAAAAAGCAAAAAAAAAAAAGTGGTAACTTTAGAGGACCCATGGCTGGCTCAATGATAAGGAGCCCTCTCTTCCAGAATGAGGCCTCTAAGGCTGGAATTTGATCCCTGGTACCGCCCACATATACCAGAAATGGTCAGGAGGAGCTGCTCTTGGGGCTCTGGGCACCCCTCAATCATGTGTAGACTCCTGGAACATGGCAGCCATGTGTAAGCAAAAGATGCAAGTTAGTGTGTGAACACTGCTAAGCTCTAGGAACAGAATGTGCATGAGCAGCAGAACTAAAAGCCTAAGACTTCTGGTGAACACGTATATGCGCACTCAAGAATAAATGTGCGCACCTCCTGGTGAGCATTTGGGCCAAATTTATGAGCACCATAACTAGATGTATAACCCCTGGTGAGCATCACAAGCATGTGTTTGTGTTGGTATCACAAAGGAGTGTGTGTACCACTCGGGTCATTGCTGCAGCTACAATAATAACACAACTAAAGGGAAAGAAGCCATGAACCAACACTGACCAAGTAAGTGGAGGCAAAGATAAACAAATGGGACTGCATGAAACTAAGACGCTTCTGCATCTCAAAAGAAATGGTGACTAAGTTACAAAGACAGCTCACAGATTGGGAAAAGATATTTACCCAATACTTAGCCCACAAAACGTTAATATCCCAGTTATATAAGGCACTGGTAGCACTTTACAAGAAAATACATGCAACCACATCAAAAAATGGGGGAGAATAAACAGAAAGTTCCTCAAAGAAGAAATTTAAATGGCTGAAAGGCACACATGAAAAAAATGATTTTCATCACTAATCATCAGGGAGAGGCAAATCAAAACAATAATGATATATCATCTCACACCACAGAGACTGGCATACGTCCAAAGAACACGAATAACAGAGTTGACGCAGATGTGGACAGAAAGGGACTCTGATCCATTGCTGGTGGTGGGAATGCCAACAAGTCCAGCCTTTTGAAAAACTAGAAACTGAGCTCCCATTTGACCCAGCAATACTACCCTGAGGGCCTAAAACACACAGCAGAAACGCCATCTGCACTTCTTTACTTATTGCAGCACTGTTCACAATAGCCAGATTCTGGAAACAACCTGAGTGCCTGAGAAAAAGCAACTGGATAAAGAAACAATGGTACTACTACGCAATGAAATATTGTGCAGCTGTTAGGAAAAAATGAAGTCATGAAATTTGCCTATACATGGATAGACATGGAGAGTATCATGCTGGGCGTAATGCGTCAGAAGGAGGACAGATAAAGAATGACTGCATTCATTTTTTGGTTTTAAATAAAAAGTAGTAAGAGACTAATATATCCAAGACTAGGTAAAACAGTGGCCAGGAGAATGTGTCAATAGTTGGATTCCACCGCATGTGTGTGGGATGTGGCAAGTAGGTAAGATAGAGAAAGGACCAGTTTGACAATAGCAGTTGGAAAGAGTAACACTAAACACTAGACTGGAACTGAGTACAGAAGGGATATACATATTGGTACTGCAAACCACAATGCACAAAAGGAGGAGAGAGAGATCTTGAGAGAGAGAGAGAGAGAGAGAGAGAGAGAGAGAGAGAGAAGTGCCTGACACAGCGGCAGTTTGTGTGCTTGTGTGGGGTGGGGGGAAATGGGGCACCATATTGGTGCTGGGTAATGTGCACTGGTGGAAGGATGGGTGCTGGAACACTGTGTAACTAAAACCAAATCATGAACAAATTGGTAATGGTGTATTGCACCATTTAATTTAAAAAAAGTGAAGGGGTGCCAGAGCAATAGCCCAGCGGTAGGGCATTTGCCTTGCACGAGGCCAGCCTCTGCCGCCCAGGTTCGATCCCGCGGCACCCCATATGGTCCCCCCGAGCACCGCCAGGAGTAATTCTTGAGTGCAGAGCCAGGAGAAACCCCTGAGCGCCACCGGGTGTGACCCAAAAAGGAAAAAAAAGAAGTGAAGGGAAGGAAGGGTAAAAAGGGTTTCAATGTTTCATTTACATGTTGCTAATATTTCTCTAATGTTAACAGAGAATTTTGCTCAATCTCTCAGGCCATGCCACGAATCTTAATTCCAAACAAGTTCTTCATTCTTTGTATGCTTTTATTCATTCTTGCCATTGTATAACCTTGATGGTCCAGTTTCACTGGTGCCTACAGGGTCAATCAACGGAGATTAATGACGAATGGTGGAGAAAGATCTAATTAACACTCAAGAGGCTGGAAGGTGTCCTGGGGAGCCATGTAGCTGCACAGTCCAAGAAGGAACAGGGAAGCACATTCCAGAAAGGGAGGTGGCACCAGACTCCCTTTGTGGGCTGATCCCTCAAGGCACACTCTGCTGTATATATACATTTGTCATTCATTTTAATTCTTATATTAAATATATTTTAGACCTCACAGAAAGCCCAGGTGCAGGACCAGAGCACTAGCCAGCAGGTAGATCATTTGCCTTGCACTCAACTGACCTAGGTTGCATCCCCAGCATCCCATACAGTCCCCCAAGCACTGCCAGGAGTAATTCCTGAGTGCAGAGCCAGGAGTAACCCCTGAGCATTGTCGAGTGTGAGAGGAAAAGACCAAAAAAATAGAGAGAAAGAGAGAAAGAGGGAGAAGAAAGCCCAGGCCCATTTCCAGTGATCCTCAGCCAACCAGGCTACACTGTTCAGTCCTTGAGTGCTTCTCAAGTGCAGTGCATTGCTTCTGGCCCCGGTGCCGGAGCTCACCAGAGTCACACCTGTTGGTGTCTAGGGGCCTCTAGGAATATATGTGTTGGATCCCTGAGGACATATGGGACTGGGGTCAAAGTTGCAGCTTCACATGCATCAGGCAGGACTCCATTCCTTGGGGCTATCTCTGGAGAACTGTATCTGCCCATCTAAACAGATTTCTGATTAAGGGTTTAACCAGAATGTAAGCTTAGGCTTTGCAGGGAAGGATAAAATAAGGGAAATATTTTGTACACTTTAGCCTTCGGTCTCTAAGAATCTCACACAACCCAGGGCTTCTGTATGCAAAGCATGAGTCCCAGTCTTTGATAGCGTCCTGGTGCCAGGCTGTATTTCTCTTCATCTATTCTCTTTCTTCTTTAAAACTCTGTGGGTAAGAGCAAATTATCCATTTGTATTTTTTTCTTGCTTTTCAAAGATTGCTCCGCCTCTTTCTAGAATTCTATCTCTACACATATTCTACCTTCACATCTCATCTTTCATGTTTGACATTTTTTTCATCTGTGCTAAACTTTGGATGTCCCTTTAGTTGCCACTCCCAGTTTGCTGTATCACTGTATCCTGCTTTCCATACTGTCATTGAAGATTCAATTTCAATTATTAGATTAATTTTTCATTTTTTTCTTGTTTTGTATCACCAGGCCTGGCTGGTGATACAAGGATCACACTTGGCTCTGTGCTAAAGGATTACTCCTGGAAGTACTTCAGAGACCATAAGTGCCAGAAATTGGTCCTTGGTCAGCCGTGTGCAAGACAAGTGATACTATCCTGTGATACTATCTCTCCCGCTCTTTCTCCTTTCTACATATTCTATTGCTCTGTTCTGGCCCCATTTGTGTGTTGTTGACTTAAAGAAACAAACTGTTGATTTTCCTGAGAACTTAATTCATCAGTGTTCTCTGAAACCTAAGATGAGGAAAAGTACTTCCAAGAGAAAGTTGGTTTTACTGCATGTCTTAAGGCAATATCACAGTCTGGGGGTGATTTAAAATGACTTGAGAATTTTTTAAACCAATGAAAGTATACTGGGTTGAAAAATTCAGTAAGATTAAATTTTAAGAAATTAAAATAAAACTAAATAAAATGCATTGTTCTTTCCAGTTTTTTAAGTATGTTTGTTTATGGGTTCAGTCTTTTATTTTTCTCTGTATAGTTGGTCTGAGAGGCACCTCTAAAATGAAATCTATGTAAGACTTATTCCTAGCTAATGCAATTTGCTGAGTTTTATTCTTTGATTTTTGTTATATTTTGAATTAATTCTAACTACCACACTATTCCTCCATCAAATAATGAAGTCCTTTAAAAACAAACCAACATGCAAGCACTTTGCTTTATGTTAGATGCTTGTCCTCAGTCTGAAGAAAGACATATTAGTATGTTCCCTCATGAGTTTCTTCTGTAATTGGATTCCTGCCTTTGTCTTGCCTAAGTCTATCTGTAATTGGGTTTGCTTCATTTTGATGCTGCAGGCTCTCACACATATGGAGTATAGACTCACCAATAATCACATCCTTGGATTGGTTATAACTTTGGGTTAGAGTCTAATCTTGGTTTCTAATACAGTTTCTCTGGATTCACTACATAGCGGAAGGCTTTAAGCAAGACCTCCCTTGATCACTTGATCACTTGAATCTCATTATTCATCGATTTGCTTGAGCGGGTGCCAGTAACATTTCCATTGAACCCTATCACGTGCCAATGTAGCCCAATGGCATCTGGTTGATTCAGGAATATGAAGAGCCTCAAACCGTTCCTTCAGGGTCTTGACAAGGAAGTCTGACCATCTTGTAGGTGGGCGGCCACGTGATCTTTTGACATCCCGTGGGATTCAGTCGGTAACGGCTCTAGTCCAGCGGTTGTCTCCAAATCTCCATTACATGTCCAGCCCATCTGATTTTCGATGCATTGGCAAACGAGACAGCGTCCCTGATTCTGGAATAGTGACGGAGGTCAGAACTCCAGATTCCTTCTCTCACTTGAGTGAGGCGTGATATTCCAAGCATAGCTCTTTCGATTCCTCTCTGGGAGACCGAATAGCATTCTCATCCTGCTTTCATAGGGTTCAGGTCTCTGAGGCGTATGTTAATGCAGGGAGAACAGTGGAGTCAAAGAGATGTGCCCAGAGCTGGAGGTCTTACCTGCCTCAAAAGTACATTTTTTGGGGGCTGTTATTCAGTTTGTCGCTCTAGTCAGAGTTTTTATATTGCCCATCATTTTGGTATTGCAACAGGCTACTGTGGTCACTCCCTCCATATCTGTGTTCTATTGCGTCAGTGTGATCCTCCCACACTGTATCTCCCCTGGATGTGAGATCATATTTGGCCAAGCTACTTCTGGTGCCAGTTGACCTCTCACTAAATGTTTTCTTTGCAACAACTCTCCCTCTCTTTTCGCCTCTTTCTACTCTTCCTTCTCCCTATCAGAGCTCACCTTCTGTCCTTCCTCTACTTCCCTTCACCTCTTGCATTCCCATCTCTTTCTTTCCTCTGTCTGCTTTCTTCCTGCTTGTCCTATCAATTTCCTTTCTCTTTCTTGTCTTCTCTTTTCCTATTTTCTTTTTTAAAAAAAATTTAATAAGATTGGGCCGGACAGATAGTCCAGTGGGTAGGGCGTTTGCCTTGCACGGCCGGCCCATGCCGGCCTGGTTCGATTTTCGGCATCCCATATGGTCCCCGAGCACCGCCAGGAGTGATTCCTGAGCACAGAGACAGGAGAAACCCCTGAGCATTGCTGGGTGTGACCCAAAAAGCAAAAAAAAAAAAATTAATAAGACACTATGATTTACAAAGTAAAAAGGCTTTCATAATACAGTTGTTAGAAAGATTCATAATTCAACACCACTCCCATCACCAGTGTGTTCCAACCACCAAAGACCCTCATTTCCCACTCCCCCCCAACCCCATCCTGCTCCGCAGCTGGCACTAATTATATTGACCATTAAAGCACATACATAGAAATGGTATTGATAAATCCACCCCCTCCGGTTTGCTATGGGTGAATTTGGACAATTTCTGCTCTTGAATTTACTTTCTGAGCTCTTAGAATGTGATGGCTTTCTACTAGTTTGAGATGTCATGCAACTGCTTTGTGGCTGAGAGCCTTGGGGAGAGCCAGTGGCAGCTCTGCCCCATGTGTCTGTGCCTCTGCATTATGGCCAACAGCCCAGAATCACTCGTGGGTGAGTCCACCAGGCCTTCTTGGTTGGGATAGAGGTGGAGGAAAGGGGGCCCTAGCTCCATCTCCACGGAAGTCCGATGACTTTAGCTGCCAAGACGTGAATACCTGGGCTTGAAATCAGCTTCTCTCTTGGGTGGGGCTCTGATGAGCTGTGGAGTCCAGACATTGAAAATGACTGTTGTTATGATGCAGGTCTTCCTCTGGCTTCTGAGGCCCTATTGCGCTACTGGGCGGGACCAGAACCTGCCTCCCTCCTGGATGCCTTGTAGCGAAGCAAGGGGAGAGCTGGTGGCAGCTCTGCCCTATTTTTTTTTTAAATTTTTATCCTTGTACTCACTTTTTTTTCTGTAAAACAATTTGTTAGGAGGACTAAATAGAATTTAGTTTCTTTGCTGAAATAAGTATGGAGGTTTATTCTTATTTTTCTGCAGTGCTGGAATTTATGCTCAGGGCCTCACACTTCAGAAGACTATGCTTTACCACTCCGTCCCAGCCCCAACATTCAGACTTGTATTTTTAACCCCTCAAGGAGCTCACAGCAAAGTGGAGAGCGGGGTTAGTTGGGTAAACAGACACATAGTGTACAGTTAGCTGGTCTTTTGTACACCTGTTTGTGTGCAGTGTATGTAACACCTTGAGAGCGGAGACTGAACCAACAGTTCTGTGGCAAAATTCAAGAGAACCACCCAACAGCTTGTTAAGGTTGCTTGCTGAAGGATTTGTTCCCTGATCTCATAGGGGAATTACTTCAGCAGAGCATTATGGCCAAAGAAGACAGATTCCAAAGCCTTAGATAAATAGATTCTTTGGGGCTGCTAAGAACTATCCAAGTCAGCCTGCTCAGCCTCTAATTCCGAACACCCCTGATGCAGAGATTAAGAAATAGACTTAAATCATTTTTATAAATAAGGCAGTAGATAAGAAAGAAGAAAGGGTAGAGGACAAATGGGACTCTGTGAGAAATGGAATTTCTTAGAGAAACTAAAAGAATCACCTCACGTTTTGTGATTGTCATTTGGAGCTAAATTTGGATCTCCAGCATGAGTTCTTGCTCAGGAATTTTGCCCTTAGGAAATAAGACGTCCCAAGACATTCAAAGTACGATTTTTCATAAGCAGTTGAACAGCTTTTAAAATTCAACTGTGTGAGAAATGTACTGTTTTCTACCTGTGTCGGCGATTTGGCTTATAGAGCAGGCCTGGTGATAAGATTTCGAACATATTAGCTGCCTTGAAGCAGAGCAGGTCCATCTGGGAATTGCACTACATGCCAGGCAGAGGTTGGGATGTTCTTAAGATGGGCCCTATGCTTCTGATTTTTTGTTTTGTTGAGTCATACCTGGCAATGCTTAGGGGCTACCAGGGCTTACTCCTGGCTCTGCATTCTGCCAGGGATATAATCCAAGTCAGTCACGTGTAAAGCCAAGTGCCCTACCCACTATACTATTGCTATGGTCTCTGAAATTTTTTTTTTTTTTTGCTTTTTTGGGTCACACCTGGCGACACTCAGGGGTTACTCCTGGCTCTGCACTCAGGAATTACTCCTGGCGGTGCTTGGGGGACCATATGGGATGCCGGGGATCGAACCCGGGCCGGCACGGACCAGCCGCGTGCAAGGCAAACACCCTACCTGCTGCGCTATCGCTCCGGCCCCTGGCCTCTTGTCGGGAATGGCCACCGGGGTCCCGACAGTGTCAGGACAGAAGTTCTCTTCTACCTTCGAGGATGCCGGAGAACAGATGAAAACTCACGAGTCCGGTGCAGTTCTAAAATGGCTTTTAATAGTGCAAAAGCTTTTCCACAGCAATCCAATATAATGAACTAACTCTAGCTCTGGTCTGAATTTAGACCATACAAAAGAGCCTCCTAAGTCTCCCACCAAAGAGAGAGGATCTCACCCGAGCTGAGTCCTACCCAGAAGAAGGAGCAAAAGGCCAAAGAACAAAAAGCCAAAAGCAAAAGGCCGAGGAGCCAAAAGCTGAAAGTTGAGGAGCCAAAAGCCTAAAGCTAAAAGGCCCAAAAGGTAAAAGTGAAGGGGCCTCAAGTCAGCCCCTTATATACACCAAAGTAATCCGATCGGGAGGGTCATGTCAACAAAGAACTCTAAACAGAGTGTAGTGTCATACCCTATTGCAGGTATAAACAAAGGTTATGCCAAGGTCTAATCCCTTTCAACCAAGATTATCTCTTATGTAAAACACCGGAGAGAGAGGGGGGCTTATATAAAGTAATACATCTTAACTTCATGAGCTTCATGTAATCTAGATGGTACCCACAAGGTCCTTCTTATTATTATCTGCACCAGGGTGATTCTGAATATCTTGTTCTCCTGTACTGAAAGGGTCACACTCGCCTGCTTAGAGCAAACTAGTATGATCCTTCCTATAGTCTTTCTATAGTCTCAAGCGTAGCCAGGGTGGTAGTCTCCTGGTAAATTCTAACTGTCCCACGTTGGGTGGAGTGGGTATAAAGAGGAGCTGTGCTCAATCTAGAAAACATAGAAGTCTTAGTAGATGTATAAGTCAGAAGTTATTCAATCAAGGTGACTTCTGTAACTGCCACACCCTCTAGTGTTTACATAGAAGAGAGGTCTCATTAGAATGAACCTTGGTTTAAATAAGATTAAGTTGGGAGTGGGCAAAACAACAAAGCTCCCAGGTTAGCTAAATCTGTCCTCCAATAGCCTCTGAATTTTTTTAATCATAATTTTCTGATATGTATGTGTCAATGTTGACATGCCTCATTCTAGATAGTTTTAGAAATTCTGAACATGTAAGACAAAATTACAAATTATCTATAATCTTACAACTTTGTTAAAACCACAACTTCTCTTTGGTATTTATAATTCTGGCTAAAAGATATATAGAGAAAAAGAGATAGATGATTGATAAATAGGTTGATAGGTGGTTCTTGGATGGATGGATGGAAGGTTGGGCAAATGAATGTTGGATAAATGAATTAATTGATGGGTATTGGATCAAGGTTAGCTGGATTGATGGATTTATGGGTAAGTAGTTATGGAACAGATGGATGAATGAATTGATGGATACCCAATGGTGGATGTTAGATGGATGATGGATGCACAGAAAGGAAAACCTTCCACAACATGACACTGAACTATTTCACAATAGACTTCAGCAAACTCTCTAGGAGAGTGGTTCTCAAAGGGTCACTCCTGGACAAGCACTATAAGCATTATTTAGGAACTTCTTTTGGGCCTCATATCAAACCTTTTGGGGATCAGAAACTTATGAGGCTTTCCTAGTCTATGTTAGTGACTTAAGCAACTGTTCAGGTGACTAATATGACTGAAGTCTGCGAGCTGCTGCCCTATCACTTGTATAACTTGTATCATTTGTCTTCCCATTGATCATTGATTTGCTCGAGTGGGCACAAGTAATGTCTTTATTTGTTGGGAATGAGGTCCATTATTGTTACTGTTTTTGACATATCAAATACACCCCAGGTAGCTTTCCAGGCTCTGCTATGGCTCTGAGTTCATCCCAGGGGGCCTAGTCTTTTTCTATGTCAGATCATCAACCATCCAGGGCCCATGGGGCAGAGCCTTGGATATAGACTAGCCTGTCTCCTGTCTACTACCTACTGATGCAGCTGGGCACTGAGCCACACCTGCAACATTTCAAGAGGCAGGCTGCACAATAAAGGCTGCCCTATAAAGACCGAATATATCAGAGCACTGCCCCATGCTGACTTCAGCCAATCAGCTTCACAGTATTGCTGAAAAGAAGAGTCTTATTGAATTGTAAACTTTGTTTTGATCAATAATCTATACATATCCTTTGGATTTAACCTAGTTTCCTTGAAACAATTGCTCAGTCTTTTGGATCATTTCCTTGCTAGCCACAAAGATCCTCCCAAAATGGCATTGGGATTTAACTTCCATGCTCACATATCTAAAATAACCAAAGCAACTCTGGGCCCAGTGCTCCCATTATGCTGACTTCTGGCACAAGATACAACTGTCCCAGGGTCATCTTGGACATGCTTTTTTGTGCTCACACTTAACTTTGATGACTACTGATACATGTTCTTTTTATCCACCTGATTCTCTCCTGCTATTGAGGTCTTTCCTGTAGATTCTGGTCATTTCAGTATTTCTGCCCTAACTTCTAATTGCTTTTGACCAATTTCACTCATGCTATCAGCTCTGAATCCCTTGAGGGAATGCTTGGTCTGTTCATTGTGTTGCTCTGCCTTTGTAGCCAGCCTTGCACATAACAGACCTGAACGAGCTTCAGGAGGAGAGACCAGACCAGACTGTCTGCTCTTTGTCTCCTGAGCTCAGAGCATCACAGTTTCTCTAGCATCTCTCCCTCCTCTCCACCTGTCTCTATTCTGTAATCCCTTATGTAAAGCCATTCATTGGTTGAATGGCCCTTCTTTGCCTGTTTTCAATGTTCATGTCCATCTCAGGTGTAAAATCCTATTTTGAATGTCCAAAGCTAAGCAATCATTTTCTTTTCTCTTGGCATCTGTATTAATGCCTCACCATGAGGCAGATGGATGTAGGCAGGCAAATAAGAAAAAGACAAAATTATGTTTCCGAATCTTACACTTTTTTCATGATCAAATATATAACTTTATATAATTTGGATTCCACAATACATACTTTTTGATAGGTCTTTTTTTTACTTATCCATATGCCAGGGACACTGTTTCCATGTCATTAAATACTTTTCTACAACATGACTTTTAATGGCTCAGAGGAACCCAATTAAATGTGTGGTGAGAAGGAAAATAAATTGCTATTTTAAAGTTATTGGCAGTTTTTCTATATTTCTCTAGGGTGTGGTAGCAGCATCCCTTTGTGTTGCTGTCATTAAAATTGGGATAATGGGAATGCATGAATGGATGTTCTGGTTCCCAAAAGTCCTTCTTTGGAGCCCAAGTTTGAGAGCAGGAAGAGACAAGTGTCAGAGGGAAACTTGCCTTCTTTTATCCAAAATCTGATGATGTCAGATTTTCTTTTACATCCTTTTGTGTAAAAAAAGTGCAGGTTGGATGTGAATATAAGCAAGAAGGACTCTAGGAAGGAAAGTGGTGAGATGGTCAGAAAGGAGCTTCTTCACTGAAGCACAAATGATAAATTTGATAAATATTAATACTGACTTAAGGATTTAAGATTTTTCTCAATGTATTCTACTTGTGATGTCCATCGTAAAGACTATTATACACAGTTACATACCCAAGTAATGTTTTATAAAATGAGGGAAGGCTGATGTTTCCATGCTTGCAGTAAATGATAGAGGGAATAAAACGTGGCCAAAAGAAACTCTTTATAGGAGCAGAATGAATCATGAGGTGATATTGTGGTTTTTACCTACCAACTCTTAGAGCTAGTCCAAGTAAATCATTTAGAATATTCAGAAATCTCTAAGTAATAAAGAGTGGGGCAGTTATTTTCCTTGACTACTAAACATCGGGTAAGTACCGTAAAAACTTTGGGATACTCTAACCATAATTATATCATAATTTATTAAACCTAATTGTGTACTTTTCCCCATTTCCCATTACCATTCACAACTCTGCTACCATCAACCTTATCAGTGATATTTGGAGCATATTATTGTTTGTGTCCTTGAATCAAATTCCTAGAAGTGGAATTTACTTAGGTCATGACTGAGCCCTTTTATAAAGGTTTGTGCTGGAGAGTAATGATGTTCTCAGTCTTTGAACTCTTAAGAGAATCAGCCATCTAGGATCATGAATCTCTAGTGTATTGATCTCTCACTGATGTATGTTGCAGATGCATGTATGTAGAACAGTGGATAGAAGACTCTGGCCTTTGAAGGAAAGCCTGTGTCCTGGGATCAAGTCCTGACACCACACCTTGACCACAGACACTCTTGGTGAGTTTGATCTGTCTCCGAGGCTTTCCTGGTCTTGAAATCAAGGTTGATTCAGCATCAACCTCATTTATTTGACTTCATGAAAATTACATAAAGGGTATAGATTTTTTTATGTACCAAAAACACCCATAGGTAGTAAAAGCCTGAGTTCTTTGCCATTTGTTTTCTTCAGAGAGAAATGTGAGATCTCAGTATGTTAGTTCCTGTGACTCCAGAAAGTAAAGAAAAATAAGCCCAGTAGAACCTGCTTGCTACGACGTCTGCTGGAGCTGTTGGGCCCAGTAATTTGATTCAAGGATATTTATGACCTACATTTTGAAACACTGCAGCCCAGACTGTACTATTTTTCATGTTGCCTTGCTGAGAAATGAACTTACAAGCAGAGAATGTGTGTTTTTCTGTTAAGTAGATGCCTCTGGAGGTTCTAAAAACCTCTCTGAGAGTATGGTAGGAACTAGCCGACTGACTGAGGCTGTTGTGCAAATGTGGGCTTGTTTTTCTAGATTCCTAGCAGGGCTGGGAGGGCAGGGCACGGTTCTGCCTGGGTGGTTCTTCCTGTCTCCCTTGGGTGCAATCCTCAGACACAATCTCTGGCAACAAAGTGCTCTCATCTGGCATAAAGAGCAAGGGCTCCACCCCTTCCTAAGCGCCTTCCTTTCACTAAGGATAGTCATGTGGACATGTTCACCATGTGGACAGCTAGTTGTGAGACAGAAAAAAAAGTGTTTTTAACAGTGCTAGTTTGTTTGGGAGCCACACCTAACAGTGCTCAGAGCTTACTGCCGGAGGAAATTCTGTGCTTAGGTGTGACTCCTAGATGGTTTCAGGGGACCATATGAGGTGCCAGAGCTCAAACTTGTATTGGCCACATCCAAGACATGTGTCTTATGTGCTGTAGTATTTTTCCAGCTCTTCTAACAGTGTTTGTACTCTTGACACCTGGGGAATTACTCCCAGGGATGAAGCAGTTGTTTCTAAGAACAGAGACAGATCAAAACTTAAGAAGAAATCAGTCTTTAGTTCATCTTCTAGCTCCTTGACTCTATTCCGAAGACTTTCTTACAGAGGCTAGCTCATTAGTATGGGCCTAGGAAAGGAATGAGGTATTTCATGCTCCTACAGGAATGGACTGTGTCTTCATTTAGAAGTCTGAAATTTTGTTCTTCTTGTTTTTTATTGACTTTTTTTGTGTGTTTCATTAAAAAAAAACTAGCTCTATTGGGTTGCATAGTTTTTCCATCCCAAGTCCAAAGCCATAGAATGTGAACCTATTGGAAATTAATGCAGATGCCATCATTAAGATTAGATTGGATTAAGGTAGAGTCTAAGTCCATTGGTTGCAATGTACCAATGAGCCACTGGGATGCTACTTGGGGCTGTAGGGGCAAGGCAGCTCTCTGCTGCTGACTCCTCCCCTGCCTCCTGCCTCTCCCCGGAGGCTTAGTCTGCTAGAAAGAATCTTTCAGACTTGTTCCTCATCCAGGGAGCAAGCAATGAGAGCTGCAGTGTGTTCCCATTGTCCTGTCCCCTCTCTCCTATCTCCACGAAGGGGTGGTCTTCCCACTGTCCTGCCAATACCTCCTTTTTCTTGCCAAATGTTGAGAGAGAGTCCAGGTCCATGACGATATCAGAAAATCTCTAAGTCCGTGCCAAGGTGCAGAGACAGAGAGTCATCAAAATAAAATAAGGAACACACATTTTGGGGAGAACAGTGAGGCCTGAACAGTGCCCCGGAATGTAATAAGTGTGGTTTAGAGTTCAGGAGCTCTGGGGCATCCATGGATATATTTAACAGGCACCCTCAGTTCTCTACTGGTTTAAAGACTCAGCTGGAAACAAACAAGTTGAGGGGCCACACGCCTGAGACCTGTGGGTGAGGCTATACTGGAAGAGGAACAGTGAGACCTATGGGGGAGAAGGTTGGGCAGTGATTTTGCTACATTATTTTCCCAGCAGGAGAAAACTCAGACCTCCTGGAACCAGCTGTATATAAAACAGTTTGCTTTAGCATTGTAGGTTAAAAATAGTGGTAATTGCCAGCTCCCTGAGTGTGACCAATTATTACCATTATTATAATTGGACTAGAAATTAACTCATTGTGTATAGAATCCACAACATACCCAAACTTTCTACAGGCCAGCTGGCTTGTGAAATGCTGGTGTGAGCATGATCGGGTGTTCTTGGAAGAACTCGGAGCAGAGGTGGGGGCTGGAAACAGAGCAAGGGGCTGTTCTTGCGTCTGGCTTGCCTTCTCAAACAGTGTTGAACTTCAGTCGTGAGAACTGTACTGCAGGGCTCACACACCTTCCTGATGAAATGATACCATCCAGATGGGGCCTGACTGTCCAGATATATTATCAGCACCCTGGAAAGGTGTAATGGCATAGTTGTGATGGTGCTATGGGGCTGTAAGTGTGAGAAGTCTGTATCTTAGAAAGTCTGAGGAGGTCGCAGTCACTGATACCCTAATATAGTTTGAATTATGACACTCACATAAGTGTTCTATTTGGAGAAACTGGATGCCATGGGAAGAAACTGCCCACAGTCCATGGGGAGAAAAAGGTGGAGAGAACCTCTTAACCTGGCAAGGAGAAGACTGGACTGCCACTAGCACAAAGCAAGCAGAATGTTTAGGATGAAAAGTTTAAGGAGGCTCTCACTTCAGGTTCATGTTCAGAGAGCAACAGCATCTGGAAAAACCTGAGAGGGAGTTTGGTGCCTTTGCTTAACTCCTGTACTATGGGCTCTAATCAGGTCCTTTATAAGGGGATGCTTCTGGGATGGGTGTGAACTAAAAGGAGACTGAAGAAGACGAACACTTTTGCAGCAACTTGTGCCTCCCAATCCCTTGCCAATACCGCCATTCAGATTTCCTGACTTTTTTCATCCTTGTGTTTCAGAAGCTTCAAAGGTGTCGGGCGCGCCGCGGGTCCCCGACAGTGCCAGGAAGCGAAGTTCCCGTCTACCTCCGAGCCGGCGAAGAATGGATGAAAACTCAGGAATCCAATGCGGTTTTAAAAGGCTTTACTTTACAGGTTCAGGCATACAAATCAGCAAAAGGAAAAGCCCGGTGCTTAGGATTCCAGGCTAGAACCCCAGCCACGTGTAGGCCAAGATGGTGGCCACCACGTGTAAAGGCTTTGAAAAAGGAGAAGAAGACTTCCAAGCAGGGTGAACGCTCACCGCGAGCAAGAGCCACACAGAAGCGCCGAGAGTGAAAACCGGCTAGTTTATACCCCTGCAACTCAGACCTTCCTCCCACTGTTATGGAAAGCAGGGAGGGTCAAATGTCCTTAGGTAATCCCTCCCTGCACCTCACCTAGGCCCTTTAGTATGCTAATGTTTTGAGCCAAATGCAGCGGCCCTTAAAGGAGTCCTACAACACAAAGGTACCAAAGTTAGTAAAAAGGGAGATAGTAGGAAAAGAGATTTGGATCCTAATATATTACAAAATGGTCAATAGTGCTATTATTAAATCTCATGCATAGAGAGAATCCTAACTCAGGGTGACTAGGAAATTGACTTCTCATGGTATCCCTAGGAACTGAGGTAGCTACCATAATGGCTGTCCTTTACAGGTGAGTCAATAATGTTCCTCACTAAGCCTTGAGAAATAAGGTCTCTACGAATGGTTTAAGTCAAGCTTAAAAGTTAGTTCCTTGCCCCAGTGTTACCAAATGTATTTAGTTGAGAACTCGAGCATCCGGAGTTTTCTGAACCTGAAGCTAAACTTGCCCAGTGATTCTGCTGCCCCTATCTCTGTAGGCTGGGCTGAAGACATAGTATTTCTCTTGGACCTTCAGCTCTCAGCATCCATTAGGCTGGTTCTGCCTTCTCAGCCAAGCCCAGTGTTTTGTTTTCCCTCTTCTACATGCTCAGCTGTATTAGGTTTCCATGAGATATGTGCACTTTTTCCTAAAGCTTTGGGAAGTGTGTGTGTTCAGCTCAGCTGGTCTGATGAATGAGTAGGGGTGAAGAGGGCAGCTCTTTCATTCAGCACCTTTACCAAGGGGTGGAGGGGCGGAAGGTAATTCTGACTGAAGATCCTTGTGTTTTTGAGGGCAGCTCAGGATGTCATCCCCAAATTACCTGTTCCCAGCTATCTTGTTATATTACACTTATTTTATATTTGCCCTTTGTATAAAGGAAGTTGTACTTCTGGGAATTTTCTGATGTTATAACTAGGTATATTGCAACTGAGTTACAATCTCTAATCTCTGCTCTCTACTAAGATTAAATCTAATCTCTACTGAGTCTACTCTAAGCACCTGAGAATATCACATGAAGGAAAGTGGTTGCGCACTGGAAGACACCCCAAAGGCTTTGCAATTAGTTTCTCTAATAGGGAAGGCAGGCCCATCCCCTGTAAGGAATGTGCCAGCACCAACATCTCATTGTCTGGTTGGACATGAGCACAGTACCAGGCTAGGCAGTTTGCGTATATGAACAGAATATTTGGATGTACAGTGAAGAATTTTGATCTGATGGAGGTAGGTTTGACTCTCAGGAAATATCAGAGAAAGTTCTGGAAGCAATCAAGTTCTGGATTGCCAGCAGTGGCGTTATTGCCAAGGGCGAGGCTATCTTCGGTTCTCTGGCTCCTCACCCATCTTGTAGTTTTTCTAAGTTTGTCCTGCCTTTCTCAATAATCTGATTTTCACATTCTGTCTTTGTGTTTTCTTTAACTATTTTTAGATCCTTTGATTCAGCTTTGCAGGCAGCTGCTCTTCCCCAGCTAGCTGAAGAACTTCCAACTCCTCAGCCTCAGGAGGCCAAGACTCCGCAGCTGCAACGTGGCCTCTTCTGGTGCCATGTACCTGAGAGGATACATGTGACTGTGGGCTCTGAGGGGCGTTCACTGGTCCACAGTTGGGAGGACATTCTCCTGGGGAACAACACATTCCATTGTGTTGTTCTCACTTGTGTGAGAGTGAGGCAGCTTCTGTGAGTGCCAATAGGACCTAGGGTTAGTGACCCCTTGCAAACTCTCCCCCCCCCCCAGAAGACTATACTCAAATACAGAGACTGGTGCAAGTGAGGGAGTAAGCCGGGAATCAAGGTGATACCAAAGTCAAGAGTCCTCCTGGGAGGCTGCATTCCTGTGACTTCTGCTTTGCTCATACACAGGACATGAAAAAGTGTCCCTGCCTCTGACAGAGCATATATACTGGACTCTTATCCCAGCATTCCTTTGGGGGAGGTAGAATGGAGGGGTAGGGCCACACCCAGGGGCTCTTCTGAATCTGTGCTCTGAGCTTGTTCCCAGAAACCAGCAATGCTCAGGACAGAATCGTGGTCTGCCACTGCTTGGGGCAAGCACTGTAATCCACTTTCTCCCTGCCCTCCGCTGTCTTTAGTAAATAACAACAGTAAAATTGAGTAGTCATGAATGTTCTCTTTGAGGGTGACTCTGGAGTCACTTTATTTTCTTCAGAAAATAGTTTCTTCAGAAAATAAACATAATAGTTCTCTGTATGGATGGGAAAGCAGGGCTCCAATGAACTTTAGGGTTAATACCTGATGTTAGTTGCAGTCTCAGCATACTTGATGATCATTCACTTCCTCCTGGAATTTCCTTTCCTAAATCCAAACACTGGTTGGTGTCAGCCTATATAGCCTATATGACTATACTAGAATCATATTGCTGGTGATGGTCATCAGCAATCTGAGTGTAATCATCTGTGCCTCCTTTTTCTTTTCCATAAGTGAGCAATGCAGTGGTATTAATAGCTACGCTAGTACATTGATATTAGGGGTAATTATCTAATGGCAATACTAATGCATGGTATTAGTATCTACTTCTGAAGTTGTTGGGATGATGAAATAATTCACTATATATAAAACTTACAACAGTTCTTCACACACACCAGTAAACACATTTTGAGGGTGTTAGTTATATGCCCCACATATCTGCATATTCCTCCACCTCCCACTATGAGCCCAGCTCTTGAGTTCTCTGCGATGCTGCTGCTGTTTTAATCACTGAGTAAACACAGGCCTCCATAGGGTTGATTTCTATTTACTTCAAACTTCCCTGTTTCATGAACTAGTAGTTTCTTTTTTCTTATCTCAGAAGATAAGGTCCCCTCCTTTTGCCTACACTAACCCTTCTCCTGTGGCCTTGGTCCCTGCTCTTCTTGATCTTTAGTGCATAAAAGAGTAAATTCTCTTAAAATATTGTTTGCTCTTCCTGCCCCTTCCTTACACTGTTAATGATATTGTTATGATGGGTCTGCACACACATACACATACAACTGGCTTTCGGCACCTTTAGCTGTGGCACTCACCAGGGGTCACACACTCCACTGCAGTTTCCACATAGGTGCTTACTGAGAAGGTACTCCTAGAGCTCGGTGCAGCACACATGTTTGCTGGTGCTTGCACTCTGCAGCCGTGGTGTTCATGTATGTTCTGGCTGTGGGGCTTACTGGCCTCACTGCTGTGCTTACAACAAACTTCCAGAGATTGTACTGCCAGGCTGCGATGCTCATAATCTTTTTATTGTGGCACTTAACAAGATGTTCACCCCTTTGAAGTAGTTATAGTCTCTGGCTGTACTGTCTCACTGTCTGTGTCACTGTCTTCCCGTTCATCATCGATTTGCTCGAGCGGGCACCAGTAACATCTCCATATGTCCTGTCTCATGCAAGTAGAGCCCAAGGGCACCTGCTTGCTCCAGGAACATAAAGAGCCTTAAACCATTCCATCAGGTCATGGGAATGAGGTCTATAATTGTTACTGGTATTTGGCATATTAAATACGACACGGGTAGCTTGCCAGGCTCTGCCGCAGGGTAGCATGTTCTTACGACACGGGTAGCTTGCTTGGCTCTGCCGTGTGGGTAGCATACTCTTGTAGTCATCTCTAAATCCAGTCTTTATTGATGAACCGCGGCCGCAAGCGAGCCTGGCTGTGATAGGCTGGTCTGCTGGGTGGAGTTCTGATGAGGGGGGAAGTCGGATGTGGAAAATGGAGGCCCTCATGGAGTGGGGGGTGGGCAGTGGGGTCGTCTGGCTTGTTGCGAGGCTCTGTTGGGGTGGCGGGCCAGGGCTAGAACTCGCCATCCCTCCCGGGAGCCTCGTGAGTGGCTGGGCACAGGGAGAGCCAGTAGCAGCTCTGCCCCATGTCTGTGAGTCATACACCTGGCAGTGCTCAGGGACTATTCCCACCTTTGCTCTGGAGTTGTTTCCAATTGTGCTGAGGACCACAGGTAGTCCCAGGGATCGAAGCAGGCCTTTTGTATGCATAACATGTGCTCAGCCTGATGAGTTTGATCTTCTGCTTATGGAGGAAGCACTTTATGCCATCTTGTTCATTCAGGCCCCCTTGCCTCACAGGGGTGTCCTTGCCTCAAATTACTCCTTTCCAAGGTCACAATTAAATGGGAGTGAGGAGTAAAATATATTCACAATAGAAAAAAATAATTACATACATAAGCAAAGGTGTGAACCACACCGAGTATCTCACTTCTCTGGTGAAGTGAGATCCACTCTCCAAGCCTTCTGTCCAACACCACAAAGTAACCACTTTATTTCTTTTCATTGTATTCTTTTTGCTTCACAACCTTCTCAGGCTCTCTACTGAATGCAGAATTGTCCTATTCACTAACCTGTTCCTAATCTACCTCCTGTCCTTTATTCTTCACAATTACCTGCCCCAAGATCTCTTTTGTTGACCTCCTGACCTTTGCTCTCGCTCTATTTCTTATTTTTCACCTGGCAGAATGCTAGTGATGATTCCAACTCCACTTTTAATGCACGTGAGGTCCAGCCTGCTCACGCACAGTCAGCAGCGATGGACTCTGTGAGCTCTGCTGCACCGTGCTCAAATCTCTAATATAGCACTTATCTCTTCCTGCCACCTGTGCAGGTCCAAATTTACATGATTCTCTAGATTCATAGAACTTGACTGTTGTGGGGTGATTTTCTCTCACTCAGCACTCCTGGGAATGGTTGAAATACTGGCGAGAGATCACTCTTCCTCTCAGTTATTTCCAAAGTCATTTAACTTACTTTTTGGAACTAGCCTATCATCAACAGCGCCAGATCTCAATTTGCAAACAGCACGGACTCTGGAGGTGGGGGAGTGGGGGAGGACAGCTTATCTGGGAGAGCTGCTGTTAGGGGCCCGTTTCTGGTCTTTGCAGGAGGCACGGATGACTCATCTATGGCAGGCTTTCTGCTTTGTGCTCTCTGGCAGAGTGATTTAAAATTCATCACTAACTTCAGAGGGAGAGCCTGAAGTTTGGGTAGATGTTAGAATCACATGGTGGTAGAGGTGGGGTCTAAACCAAGAGGGATAGAATGTGGAAAGGAGGAAGAATGTACATTTTTGATAAGGCCCAAGAATTGCTGGTGTTGCCGCACTGAAGAATTGCTGCTTCAGAAAACGAACAGCGTAGGTCCTGCTGTTCTCTATCACCACTAACTATTGCTACAATCTTTCCCTGTGTGTCTCTGTTGATGGCCAGGATTTCTCCTTTGCTCATTAGCATCATTCCTAGCGAGTCCCATCTGTTTTTATCCTGTTTCTCATTCCATCCTGGCTCTCCCTTTTTCCTCTACCTATTATGAGCTCCCAAAATATAAGAGTAACCTCTGAGCATTTTATAGTCTTAAAGCCACAAATGGCACACACGAAGAGCTAGAATGAATGTGGAAATAGTTGAATCGGATATTAGGTTTGGGATCTTCTATTAAATTTCTCTTTTTTTAGAGTCAAATATTCTGTACCTAATTTTATTGTTGGTAAAATGAAGGGAATAGTGTTTGATAGCAAGCAGATAGGAATTAGAGAACCGAGTACAAAGACAATTCTGCGTAGAAGAAAGGTGAATAAGCTAATTGGTAGGGTGGATCTTGTTGGTACCAGGAGTAGTCATGGTGGGTAGCCAAAAGCCCAATTGGCCCTCAGAACTGTTTTCCAGGTGGGATTATTCTTATTTTTTTTTAGCTTACTGCACAGGAATACGTTCAAAAACAAATAAACAAATGGGTTTTTATAATTCTGTCAATAGCTTTTAAAGATGTAGCATTTATGGACACTCTTACTAAAGACAGAGAAAACATAATTTTCATAGCTACTTAATACTCATTATTGGACATTACATTTTGAGCATCCTTATTATTCTAAAAATATTATGAGATTAATATTTTTATATCAATAAGTCTGTATCTGTAAGTGGGAGGGTTAATTTTTCGCTTTAAGTCTGTATCTGTAAGTGGGAGGGTTAGTTTTTCACTTTTTTGCATTTTAAGCAAGTCGGTAGCAAAGATGCAGACTTCAGAAGCCTTCTTGACTTTGGTCTCACCTTGACTCCTGCCTTTGAGTAGGAGGGGCCATGTGAAAATTGCTGAGAGGTGCCCTGAGAGAAGGATAGAAATGTTCAGAACAGAACACACTCAGAATAATTATAACCCATTTCTAGCGCATCCTCAACGCAGGGACCCTTGACCTGACTTCAACTTTCCCCTTATAAAAGCCAAAATACTTGTGAACCCACCTGTCCCTTAACCCTATAATGAGATACTAATGGCAAATGGACTGGCATGATGCCAGCACTGCCCAGATTGTACTACAGTATAGGATACTACAGATCAATAGCTTCATAAATATTTACTCCTCAGTTAACTCACTCTACATAACCCTTGCTCCTAAACTCAGCAGACAAGGTTTTTCCTCAGGAGTTCACAAGTCACTCCTTGGGTAGGTGTTTTCACCTTAATAAGCTCCTTCGTTTTCTTCTTATGAAGACCAGAATCTGATTTCCAGGTTGAAGCCACTTGCTGGAACGAAAAGAGTAAATTCTTGTTGGGATTTAAGTTTCATTGTTCCCAGAGTCCTAGGCTCCAAGGTGGCAGAGGCCAGCTCCCAGGCCACAAAGTTGACTTGAATTTAACCTGACAGCTCCCTTGTGGGGTTGGCGGGGTACTTAACTTTACTGAGATGGAGCTCAGTAGCACCTCTTTAATTTCCATGGCTTCTCTGAGACTGGTCCACTGACGGCAACTCCATGCTTCTTTTTTGCCTGTCTCTCAGCCATATTTCAGATAAATGCAGACTATAAAGTGACTTACTGAGGTCCAAGTGCCCATGAATATGGTAAACGTGGAATTTTTCCAGAGAATGGAGAATTTTTGTGTCTGTGTGTGAACTCAGAGGGGTAACAACGAGCTGAAGGAGTCAGGGTTTCTACCGGTTCTCATTCCCCGACAGCCTCCCCAGGGCTAGGAGGGGGAAGAGGGTCGGGAAATTGAGACCCCTACGTTATAAGCTTTTACTCTTCATCCATGCTTCTAGACTACACTGGATACAAATCACACTGGAATAGAAACAAATGAATTTATCATGTTGGGAAGAGTGGAAGATAATGTTCTTTCCAGTTCTGGAAAGGTCAGGTTCACAGTTTCTGGGGTAGAGGAAGAGAAAGCATTATGGAGGTTGTGGATGACAGTGCTGAGGTATTTTAGGATGGGGCTCACAGCATTTTCATGGATGAGAATAGGAATGTGCACAATTTCACACAAAAGGAATGTGTGCTTCTTGCTGGATGGTTAGAGAAGGTTCACAGTTCACTGAGAACCAACAAGAAATCACAATCTTCCGAGATTTACAGAGATAAGGAAAAAAGTCTTGGGAATCCTTGAGGAATCCAGTCTATGCCTGGGACACAGTTCAAGAACCTCAGAGAAATAATTTCTCATATTTTTCAAACACTTCTTGGTCTGGGTTCATCTGTTTCATAAGCCCTTGACTGATGCAATAGGGTAATGAGTTTGACTAGAAGGGAAAAAAGAAACCATGAAGCCATAAGCCACCTTCTTCAGACACACTCTGAAGAGCTCCAGAAAGGAACTTTCCCATGTCTCATGGGTTATATGCCTGGAGGGAACAAATCTCTAGTCCCTTGTATTATAACAATGCATACATTGAAAATCCCTGTCAAAACATAATTGCATATATTATATTATGCATTTTCCTAAACAATCCTATTATTGGTAAGATCAAATACCTGCAATACTTCCATTTATTTATAGAGTTCTCATTATCCCTACAGCACATTTTATACATATAAGTCGTTTTAATTTACATTCACAAACATATGCACCATGTGTGTGAATGTAAATAGGCAGCAAGGATGAGTTAGAACATACAAGCATGAGGGGGAACCCAAGAGGATGAACTGAACACATCAGGTCTGAGCTGACCCTTCCCCTGGCTTTTATGCTATGAGCATACTGCAGAAGTTGAGACTCTAATATAGGGTGAGACATGCGCCTGGTCTAGGAGCTTAACCATGGCATGTATCTGGTCTAGGACCTGCATAAGTTGCAGAAAACTCTAGGCAGAGAAGCTGCTGACCTGACCACTTTCTCACATTAATGAGATGAGTCAACAGATAATGTGAGACGAAACACCTGCTCTTCACCCCCTTCGCAAATTTACTACAAGAATAGCTGATGGGGGCAGGAGTGATAGTCCAGCGGGTCTGACTTGCACACAGCCAACCCAAGTTTGATCCTGGCATCCCGTATAGTCCCCTAAGTAATTCCTGAGAGCAGAGACAGGAATAACCCCTGAACATCAACAGGTGTGGCCCAAAAAGCCAAAAAAAAAGTTATTAACTGGTGTGGGACACCTTAACCAGAAATATATTATAGAGGGCAGAAAGGGGATTCTAGTCAATTTGGTTTAGCTATTACAGTTTTCTTTTTAACACTCATACATACTCCTGAAACCATGCTAGATCTCCAAATAAAGATAATAACAAAGTAATCCTTCCACCCAATGTAATAAACTATATCTCCTTATCCATGAATACATTTCAATACTAGTAGGGAATTCCAGAAACTGCAAATAGTATGCATGACATCCTTACATAATTTTTTTCACCTGTACATATATATATATATATATATGATAGAGTTTAATTTACAAATTTGGTATAGTGAGTCATTGACATAATAACTATAACAAAATTAATTAGGTTTAACAGTTAGCGTAGTTCAAATTATGTGAACAAGCATCCTAATGCCAACCCTAAACATCTTGTTGTGCCTACTGTGTGTAAAATTTTTGGATTGTGGTTAGCCACTGAGAAATAAAACTGTGAAAAGCAAATGAGAGATAAGGGGAAATTGCTATAGAATTGTTCAGTGTGCAAACAGAAATACTCTAATAAGTCTTTTTGTGTTTAGATAATGTTCTATCTCTCTGTAAGAGATACATTTCCCCCTTTTCATATTCTACCTTAAATATGGAGATACAAAGTTATTATCTATTAATACATCTAATGTAAGATTCTAAGGGAAAGGAAGAGCAAAAAGAAAATGTCCAATTTTGTGCATAATCATATTCATATTAAAATGAGGAATAAATTTTCTTAACTACTATAATCTTCTATTCAGCTTGTCAGAGTTGTAGCTGGATTTTATAACTGCCTCCTTCCACTATCCATTCTGTAACCTCTTTGTCTTCTACAAACACTTCAGTTTGCCAAGGGGCTGGTTCCTCGCTTAATGGATCACCCAAAATTTCAGTGGTAAAGGTCTCCTCTCTGGGTCATTAGAAGTCCTGCTTGAACTGGGTGATACACTTAATTTGGGAGATTATAAATTATAAGAGTATCCCAGAATACCCAGATATTCTCACTTCACTTATGTAGGAGCAATCCATCCCCACCTTTTATGGGAGAAATTATTGCAACTTGCACAATATTCTCTCTCATTTTTGACTGTTAATTTACAGTTATAAGGACCCCAACAAAATATCATGAAGTTATTCATTTGGTAGCCTTAACTTCAAGTTCGATAGAACCACTGTTGTGCTGCTAGTGGAAACATTTCTTCCTTTGGAACTGAGACTAGATTTTTTGGAACATAATGTTGAGGTACAGGAGGTGAAATTTTGCTAGTGAATATACAGAACATAAGTGCTGCTGTGTAGGGTCAATTTTATGATTAGATGAACATGACAAACTTCAGGTTTTAATGTGGAGCTCTGGTCATACAGGATATAATAATGTGGCATCACAAAGTCAAGTATTATATTGCTACTGAAAGCCTGTAGGAACATAAAAACTTAGCTAATTTCTCCAAAGGAGACTAAATATATTCAGAGGTTGACATGATAGTGCTTCAAAATTCAAAGAATCTGTGCTCTGGCTTACATACAGGTGCTTTGCAAAGACTCTACCAGGGGCCAGAGAAACAGTGGGTAGGTTATTTGACCTGCACGTGATTGATCTGGATTCAATTCCCAGCATCCCATATAGTCCCCTGAGTCTATGGGAAGTGATCCCTGAGTGCGGAGCCATGAGTAAACCTTGATCATGAGTAAACCCAGATATGGCCTCCAAACCAAATGAAATCAAACCAAATCAAAGCCCCCTCCAAACCAAAGACTCCATTCATTTTTCTGATGAGATACTGTCTACATTAGATGATGTGTAGACTACATGATTATATCTGTGGGCTTCTGACTAAGTGGTGGAGCAGTTTACATCGCTGCTTGGATCTGCTTCAAAGTCTCTGATTCTGTGACCCACTTAAGATGAAAAGCTGGTTGAGTCACTGGGTGAATGAGTCACTTGGTATATGAGTATATGTTGCCTTCAAAATTCTCTATGTAGTAGGAACTAGCTGTAGCAATATGTCTTTCTCCTTGGAAGATATCTCAGCATGACCCAGACAATAAGGATTTTGTGGAATTTATTTACCTTATTTATTCAAATGTATATGCTTATAGAAGAGACTCACTAGGTTCATTCTGAATATTATCACGGATGTAATGGACCAGATAGTATCTTGATAGAAGGAAAAGTGATCATGTCCCTATTGACTAGACTATTGCTGAATTATTATGTATCAGTGTGGATTCCAGTGCTCTGAAAGCACCCATTGTAAACTGTCCATCTGTCAATTGTAGAATCAAGCAGTTCGACGCATGAGGTGAGACAAAGAGAAACCTGTGGACCTCTTTCATGCCTGACCTCTAGTCCCACAGATGTTAACGACAGCAAGTGGCTGCCACCCATTTTTCACAGTCTCACAAGCCTGAAGCACTGTGCACTTTGACAGATCCATGCACACTTGAGTCCTCATTTTAGAGAGCCACAAATCATAATTAAATGAATCATTTTGAAAAAAAATTCCCATTGTGGAGCAGTGAAGGTATGTTACAAATCTTGAAAGCAGAAAGAAAATGACTTCTGATGGTCTTAGTAATACTTGTAGAGAAAGGGAAATTTACCAGACTAAGTCACATGCCAAATGCCGTAGAATGTCCCAACAACAAAAACACATCTAGAAGAAAAGGTACAATTGGAGTCAGCTCTTGATTAAGTTAATAATTACTCAAATTATTCTGGTGCTTAGATTAAGTCAATAATCTATGCATAATAGTCCACACACCAGTTCTCGGGGCTGGTGGGGTCAGTGGTAAAGAACATTACTTGCACATATGAGATTTTGACATAGATCCCTGGCAGCACATAAGTTATATCAAATAAATAAACGCAATAATAAAATAATCCAGCTCCATCTGTTTTCTACAAAAGAGAATGATTAATGGCCAATTGTGTGGGCATGTGGTAGCAATCACCACCCCGCCCCTTGCATATTTTAAATCCTTGATGGGGATATAGATTTCTGCACTTTCTAGAAATGTGACATGGTTTCTGCCTTACTAATTTTCTAAGTATAGTGAATTAGTGGCCTCTTCTTGGCTTTTTCCTTCCTTACAGACAAGCTAACTGATGTGAGGCTTTTGTTGGATATGCCTACTTAAATTTTGCACTTCAGAACTTGGGACATAGTCTTAGCATGGTACGAGGGCCCACTGGATCCACTAGGAGATGGCACTGAACCCAAATTTCATGAACCACTTTTTCTTTTTTAAAATTTTATTGTATCACCATGAGATATACCTTTACGAAGCAGTTCATGGTTGGGTTTCAGTCAGTCACACAGTGTTCCAGCACCCATCCCTCCATCAGTGTTCATTTCCCACCACCAATGTGCCCCTTCCTTCCCCCCACCTGCCTCTATGGCAGACACTTTTCTTCTCTATTGCTCTCTTTCTTTTGGGCATTGAGGTTTGTAGTATATTCACTGAGAGGTTATCATGTATATACTATATGCACTTTCAATACTCAGTTCAAATCTATCATTACCATTTCCAATTATTGTTGACAAACTAGTTCCTTCTCTGTCTTAAATTTAACTTCTGTCTCCACACACTTGTAGTAGAGTCCAATCATTAACAAGTTCTTCTGATCCCTGTTTTATTTTTTTTTGCTTTTTTGGGTCACACCTGGTGATGCTCAGGGGTTACTCCTGGCTTTGCACTCAGGAATTACTCCTGGCAGTGCTCGGCAGACCATATGGGATGCTGGGGACCGAACCCAGGTTGACTGCGTGCAAGGCAAATGCCCTACCCCCTGGACTATCGCTCCAGCCCCTGATCCCTGTTTTGCCTGGCCTTTTATTAGTCTTTCTCTTATGCTCTCTCTCTATATATATTCATATAATAATTGCATTCATTTGTGGAATTATATATTGTGATATATACATTATCATTAAACAATAACAATAATGTATGTATCGCAATATATAATTCCACAAATGAATGCAGTAATTCTATACCTGTCTTTCTCCTTCTGACTAATTTCACTCAGCATAATACTCTACATGTCCATTCACTTATAGGAAAATTTCATGACTTCATTTTTCCTAATAACTGCATAGTATTCCATTATGTATATGTACCAGTTTCTTTATCCAATCATCTGTACTAGGGCACTCAGGTTGTATCTAGATTCTGACTATTGTGAAAAGTGCTGCAATGATCATCAATGTGCAGATGGTATTTCTGCTTCATGAGCTATTTGATATCCATAACCCTCTACTCTGAATAGTCATGTAACATTTTAGACTTTCAGGAGTTAATGCCAATACAGATCCAGTGCCCAACAGTGTTGGAGTTCCTGCCAGTGCAGCTCCCAAGCCACCTGGGCAGAGTAACCTGTGAGATCACTTCAGGGTTTCGAGACGCAACAGCTTCAGAAACTAAATCCAGACAATAGCAAAAGATTGGTGCCAGGGGACCTAGCACTTCCCAGAGAATAATATAGACAAGTAATTTACTATTGGATGGGTGGGGATGAGGATTGCCTTTGGAAAGTTTAAAGAAAATACTTTGTTTCTGTTTAGAGAGCTTGGAGACTCTGGGTCTGTGGTCCCCCTGAAACTGTAAGTTGCCATGTAATTGTTAATCTTTCCTTGCCTTCCCTTTCTACATCCTCTCATCCCACATTCATTTGACCTCTATCTAATCATTAATTACCCTGAGTAAACTTGTCAGTTGATCACCAGTCTTTGACCTGTGTCTATTGGTTCTAGTCAGTAGCTTGCACTTGTGTCTATAAACTATCAGTCTTAGACTGGGCTAAAATGGGCACTGCTCGATGATGACATCACAGTACCCCCAAAATGTGATTGTTTCATCTTCTTAGTGCACAATCACCAAGGTAAGCACTGAGTCCTTTTGGGTAAGGCAGGAAGGGACATTTTTGTACATAGTTTTGATAATAGCAGGTTACTGCTTCAAGGACCCACAAATGGGTTGTCAAACTAGCTGTGACTCTTTATGATGGTTACTTGGGCCAATTTCTGTACACTATACTTCAAGCTTTTATGCTAATACAGATAAATCTACTTTAATATATTCACTATTTTAATTCTAGGGACAACATGATCAAGTAACAATGTCAAAGATCTCTGTGAGTCAGATAATTTTTATTACTGCTTTGGTTCAGAAGTCCCTTGGCCCTTGTAACCCAGAATCCTATTAACCCTCTTGCATTTAAAAGTCACAATTAGATTACAGTTCACATTGTAACATATGACCTATAGAGAAGAATAACAACAGAACCCTTCAAGGATGAGAGAGGACGCTTCAAGAGAGAAGGACTCTTCAAACAGCCTTAAAGAAGAAGGTGCCCACTTGACCCTCCCAGAGCAAACATGAGGGGCCTTAAGTGAGACATATACTCTTATATTCTAATCACCATAGGTTTTTGAATACTGTGTTACAATACACTAAGGAGGTTATGACATTTCATCTTCATTTATTATAGGTTACTACCAGATACGTGTACAATTAACCAACTAATCAAAATGTTATTACTTTTCTCATATTCTTGAGCAAAATCGTCAATTATAGATTCTCTGTTCAGAAAGAGTGCTTGTTTTATACAGGATTCTGCAGAAAAACAAAACCAATGGGGTTTATGTGTATCAATCATCACAGAGTCTTTGTCAATAAGCTTGCCTGATCCTTTATCAAACATGATGAAACTAACATTACTGTATCACTGTATCACTGTCTTCCCGTTCATTGTCAATTTGCTCAAGTGGGCACCAGTAACATCTCCATATGACCTGTCTCATGCAAGTAGAGCCCAAGGGCACCTGCCTGCTCCAGAAACATAAAGAGCCTCAAACCATTCCATCAGGTCATGGGAATGAGGTCTATAATTGTTACTGGTATCTGGCATATCAAATACAACATGGGTAGCTTGCCAGGCTCTGCCGTGTGGGTAGCATACTCTTGTAGTCATCTCAAAATCCAGCATTTATTGATGAACCACGCTGCTGAGCCGGGCTGTGATAGGCTGGTCTGCTGGGTGGAGTTCTGAAGAGGGGGAAGTCCGGATGTGGAAAATTGAGGTCCTCATGGAGTGGGGGGTCATCTGGCTTGTTGTGAGGCTCTGCTGGGGTGGTAGGCCAGGACTAGAACTTGCCATCCCTCCCGGGCACCTCATGAGCTGCTGGGCACAGTGAGAGTCAGTAGCATAAAGGTAATATTAACATAAAGGTAATATTAATTTTTTTTGCCTGGTTCAAGTTTAATTATCTCCCCTGAAATAAAGTAGGAGTAAAGAGGGAGTAAAGGAGAAGTAGGATGTAGAAGAGGGAGTAGGATGGAGAAGGAAATAAGATTTAAAGATTTAATTATGGTCACCATATATATCATGATACAAGTTCTGTAGGGCTAATGAGGATGAATGCTAGCTGATTTGGTATTAGTTAGCAAAGCAGCTAATGTTTCCCTTGATGAGTTTACCTCTGCTTTTTTGTTTTCTTACTATTGGTTGGGCCCTAGGAAAGCAGGATGAGAATGTTATTCTGGTCTCCCAAAGAGGAAACACGAGCTATGCTTGGAATATCACGCCTCACTCAAGTGAGAGAAGGAATCTGGAGCTCCGACCTCTGTCACTGTTGCAGAGTCAGGGGTGCTGTCTCGTTGCCAAGGTATCGAAAATCAGATGGGCTGGACATGTAATGCGATTTGGAGACGACTGGTGAACTAGAGCCATTACCGACTGGATCCCACGGGCTGTCAAAAGATCATGTGGCCGCCCACCTACAAGATAGTCAGACCTCTTCGTCAAGACCCTGAATGAACGGTTTGAGGATCTTCGTATTCCTGAAGCAACCAGATGCCATTGGGCTACACTGGCACATGACAGGGTCAAATGGAAATGTTACTGGTGCCTGCTCGAGCAAACCGATGATAGATGTCAAGTGATCAAGTCAAGTCAAGTGAGATAAGCAGAGAACAAAAATGGAAAAGGATGCAAACACCACTTGTATTCTACCCTGTGGTGGCAGTATCACAATTTCCATGATTTTCCTCTTTGAATGGACTTATTACATCATTAGAATTGTGTAAAGAAATCTTGTCATACCATAGGCATGCAAAAACATTACTTAGTATCTTTTCTTATTTTCCTCCTTTCTTTCCTTCAGATGTTGAGATGCACTGAGGGTCACATACTTTGGTTGTACGCCTACATATTTGACTGCAGTGGATTAGAATTACACTGGCAGAGTCAGAGATTGTACTTGACAATGATGTCAGCGTCTTGGGGCAGCAAAGCAGGCGGTCTATCACTGAGCCATGAGTGTTCCTATAAATTTTTGGTTCCCCACCTTTTTTGTCATTGTTGCACTCACTGGAGCTTACACCCTTGGTGGTACTTACCTGCACTTGCTTGCCTGTGCTATTCTTAGACTTAGTCTGCTTTTCCTGGCTGTGGTGTTACCATACTTCTGTGTGGTGCTTAACAGGGATTATACACTTTTGTTGTGGTACTCAAACACACAGAAATGGAAAATCCAGTTGTAACACTCGGTGTCCTAAAGGGCAATGCTACAGCATTAGCGTATGAGGGCCACTGCTGGGGACAAACTCTTTGCCTCACCTTTGATGACAAAACTGAGATTACCAAAAAGTGGGGGAGAGGACAGAAAAGAAGAGGCAGATTAGGGATGATATATGGACAGTGGAGAGGACAGAAAAGAAGAGGTGGATTAGGGATGATATACTGACAGTGGAGAGGACAGAAAAGAAGAGGCGGGTTAGGGATGATATCTGGACAATAATGGAGGGTCTTGTGCACTTTGGTGGTGGTGAAGCTTCAGTTGCTTTGTACATCAAAACCATAAATGTTAACATTATTTTACCATGTTACCCAAACCACTATAAAAATGTAACAACAGCAAAGAAAAAAAAACCTCATAGTCCCACACCTGCCAAGCATGCTTCCTGACCCTGAGTAATTCCCAGAGCACCAGTGAGTGTCTATTTTTATTACTGTCTAAGCAAATTCCACTCTTATCTGCTAATACTTAAAAAAAGATTTTACTTTGTTAATTTCTCCTTACAAATTCTGAGTTCTGTATAATCAGCAAATTGTACCTTTTTCACCCATCTGCTTATTTTTAACTTGCAGATATGAATTCATAGAATAAGGTGTTTTACTTTTATTTTTTATATATATATTATTATACCACCATGAGATATACAATTACAAAGATGTTCATGTTTGGGTTTTGGTCATACAATGTTCCAGCACCCACTCCTCCACCAGTGCCCATTTCCCACCACCAATGTCTCCAATTCCCCCCCCCTCCCGTAGCCTGCCTCTATGACAGGTTCTTTATCTCTTTTCTCTCTTTCTCTCTCTCTCTCACACACTCTTTCTTTCTCTCTTCCTTCTCTTACACCTCGTGGGTTGCAATACATACATTAAGAAGTTTTCGTGTGTATCCCTTTGACTATATTCAATGCTCAGTTCTAGGCTGGTATTATCATTTTTGATGATTATTAGCACATTGTTTCCTTCTCTGTCTTAACTAACCTCTGACTCCCACATGTTTGTGGTAGATTCCAGAAGGTTTCATTTTTTGAAGTATCAAAATACTCTCTTGACTAGTTTATTTTGTGCAAATTTGAAGTAAAAGATACCTAGCAAGTGAAGATTTGCACTGTTCACAATATTTGCAGTTTATCTTAATATTTTGTTTCCTACTGGTTGAAGGACCAGTTTTCAAGACTTATTCAATAAATATGGGACATTTGTGGTGCTAGGAATAGAACCATGGTTGGCCAGTACAAGGCAAATGCTCTACCAGCTATACTGTCTCTCTGACCCCTTTGTTAGTGATACATGTTTTGCCTAACAAAACATCTCCAAAATAAGTTAACTCTGTGTTTGGGGGGTGGGGCTGGGGTTTTTGTGGTTGAGCCACATCCAGCCAGTGCTCAAATGAATTTGGTGCCAGGGAACAAACCTGGACTTCCTATATGCAAAGCATGTGCTCAGCCTGTTTAGCTCTCACTCTGGCCCAGCAACTTAATTTTTTAATTTCAGGATGGCCCGTATAACTTGGCTAGGGTCACAAGGGATCAAATAATTCCCTACAAAGAGAAGTGCTTCTCTTCTCTTCTGTTCTTGTGTCATACAGTTGAAGTCTGAATCCTGACAGTGGGCAATGTGTTTTAAGATTTGTTCCACAACTATAAAATGGTTAACTAACCAAAAATGGGGGATGCAAGTTTGACCCAGGGGTTTAATGTAAGAGTTGAATATATTAATACATTAAAAAAAGCCTTGAAACAGTTCCTGGCATAATGGACAGGTGGTCTGTGAGCATTTGCTATTAGAAGCTGGTCTGCTCTGTGGTTCTGTCATACATTATCAGTGGAGGAAGTGGATGAAGTATGCATGATAACGATCTGCAGTTTTTCAACTAGCTGGGTCTTGAAGTACTCCAAAAAAGAAAATATTATATAAAAAATAGATCTCCTAACTCCAAGTTTATATCGACCCTTTCTCCATCTTTAGCCAAAGACTTCTCTTAAAAGTTCTGGTGCAGAAGCTGCTCTAGCTTCAGGGAATCAGGATAATCAAATAGTCCTGCAAGACCCGGCTGCACATTCAGAGAACAGCGTTAGGCACTAGGAAAGGAGCAAAACTTCGTGGTACTACAAGCTTATCACTAAAGAGCCCCAAAGTTAGAAGCATTCACAGGAATATTCTGTCCAGTTTAATGATGAATGAAATATCTTGGCTAAAAATCCTTTCAGAAGCCAGAGTTCCGGATGTGTGCTCATGTATGTTGCATGCTTGCCTTGCAAATCACAAAGGTTATTGAGCTACTTGTAAGGTGAATATGGGCCCATGTAGGAACATGAAATGACTGCTTTAATGCCATGCCTTATTTAGGAACTACAAATTAGGAACACACCCATGAATGCAGCTTTTAGGACCGAAAATATAGAGAGGCAACACATAGATTAGGTGATTTTACTACTCTGATAAGGTAGATGAGGATTCCCACGAACCAGGAGAGGGAGAAAGAAGTAACTGACTGCTTCAGTCTGAGAGATTTATTGACCCTTCAAAGATTCTTGGCCTCTAGAAATTATTGGAGAGAAAATATGTTTAGATTAAAGTTCTTGCCAATGCTTTCTCTCCCAGGGTTCTTCAAGGGCAGTGGAAAGGTGGACTCTTTCAAAGAGCGAATCATGAGTGGTTTGAAACACATATTTAAGTGGCAATAAAATTTATATTTGAAAAACAAAGCATAAAAATATTCTTGTAGCTCTAGGTAGGAATTTTTTTCACATTCTACAATGCTCAGTTGTTATTCCTGGCTCTGCACTCAGGAATCACTCCTGGTGGTGCTCAGGGGATGGGATACTAGGATCAAACTCTGGTTAGCGGCATATAAAGCAAATGCTGTGCTAGGGCTCTAGCCCTAAGTAGGAAAATTAAGGCTGAGTAAAATCTAATAAGGGTGTCAGAGGGGATGCCTTTTTGAACATCAATAATTTGTAGGGCGACTGCAACATTTTCCATCAAATTATGAACTGGTTTAAAAAATTGACTGAACAAAGCCATCTACCAAAAGCCCACAGCGAGTATCATTCTCAATGGGGGAAAAATTGAAAGCCTTCCCCTTAAGATCAGGAACACGACAAGGTTGCCCTCTCTCACCTCTTTTTATTCAATATAGTACTGGAGGTACTCGCCATAGCAATCAGAGAAGAAAAGGACATTAAGGGCACCCAGATAGGCAAGGAAGAAATCAAGCTATCATTATTTGCAGATGACATGATATTATACCTAGAGAACCCTAAACTCTCGACCCAAAAACTCTTAAAAACAATAGATAGGTATAGTAGAGTGGCAGGGTACAAAATCAATACCCAAAAAGTCGGTGGCTTTCCTATACACAAATAATGAAAGAGAAGAAAGGGATATTAAGAAATCAATTCCATTCACAATTGTGCCACAGAAAATCAAATACCTAGGAATCAGCTTAACCAAGTGTGTAAAGGACCTATACAAAGAGAACTACAAGACACTGCTTCAAGAAATAAAAGAGGACATGAGGAAATGGAAACACATTCCCTGCTCATGGATGGGGAGAATTAACATTGTTAAGATGGTAATACTCCCTAGAGCTTTGTACAGATTCAATGCAGTTCCTATAAGGATTCCCATGACATTCTTTAAAGAAATTGACCAAACACTTCTGAAATTCGTATGGAATAATAAGCCCCCACGGATAGCTAAAGCAATCCTTGGGAAGAAGAAGATGGGAGGCATCACCTTTCCCAACCTCAAACTGTACTACAAAGCAGCAGTAATTAAAACAGCGTGGTACTGGAATAAAAACAGACCGGTGGACCTATGGAATAGAGTTGAGTATCCTGACACCCACCCTCAAAGACATGATCAGTTAATCTTTGATAAAGGTGCAAAGAGTCCAGACTGGAGTAAGGAAAGCCTCTTCAACAAGTGGTGCTGGGAAAACTGGACAGCTACATGTAAAAAAATGAATTTGGACCTGTGTCTAACACCTTGCACAAAAATCAGTTCAAAATGGATTAAAGATCTCAATGTCAGACCTGAATCCATAAAGTACGTTGAAGAAAATATAGGAAAAACCCTCCACGACATCAATGCTAAAGACATCTTCAAAGGTGAAACACCATTAACAAAGCAACTAGAAGAAAATATAAATATATGGGACTACATGAAACTGAAGAGCTTCTGCACCTCGAAAGAAACAGTGACCAAGATAGAAAGACAGTCCACAGAATGGGAAAGAATATTCACCCAATACCCATCTGATAAGGGGGTTAATATCCAGGATATATCAGGCACTGGTACAGCTATATAAGAAAAAAAACAGCCAACCCCATTAGAAAATGGGGAGAGGAGATAAACAGAAACTTTGACAAGGAAGTAATCCGAATGGCCAAAAAGGCATATGAAAAAATGCTCATCATCACTAATCATCAGAGAGATGCAAATCAAAACAACAATGAGATATCACCTCACACCACAGAGAATGGCCCATATCCAAAAGGGTAAAAGCAACAAGTGCTGGCGTGGATGTGGGGAAAAGGGGACTCTCATACACTGTTGGTGGGAATGTCGACTTATACAACCTTTCTGGAAAGCAATATGGACATTCCTCCAAAGACTAGAAATTGAGCTCCCCTTTGACCCAGCCATACCGCTCCTGGGAATATACCCTGGAAAGCCAAAAACGCACAGTGGAAACACAATCCGCACTTTTATTTTCATAGCAGCACTGTTCACAATAGCCAAAACCTGGAAACAACCAGTATGCCCGAGAACTGAGGACTGGATAAAGAAACTGTGGTACATCTACACAATGGAATACTATGCAGCTGTCAGAAAAAATGAAGTTATGAAATTTTGCTATAAATGGATGGATATGGAAAGAATCATGTTGAGTGAAATTAGTCAGAAGGAAAGAGAGAGACATAGAATGACTGCATTTATTTGCATGACATAAATATACTAGGTGATCTTACCAAAAGTGGAAATTACCGCAAGCGTGTGGGAGTCAGAGGTTGGTTTAGATAGAGAAAGGAACATGAGTGAATAAATGTCTAAAGTTCTGATACTAACATAGAACTGAGCATTAAATACAGACAAAAAAAATGCAAGTGATGGCTTCTAAGTGTACGTAGTGCAACCCACAATGTGTGGGAGAAGGAGGAGAGAGAGAGGGAGAGGAGAGGGAGATAAAGAACCTGCTATTTAGGCGGGATGTGGGAGGGAGGAGGGAATTGGGGACATGGGTGGTGGCTGAGGGGCACTGGTGGAGGGCGGGGTGCTGGAACACTATGTGACCGAAACCCCCAAGCGTGAACAACGTTGTAATTGTATATCTCACGGTGGTATAATAAAATGTTAAATACAAAAATAAAATAAAATAAAATAAAAAAAATAAAAAATTGACTGAAGATTTCAGTACTACACAGTGTATTGTATTAGTTATTTTGAAAGTGATCTGATCTTTACCTCTTTCTTTCCTCCTTCACTGTCTAAGATGAGCCATGACAACTGCAAAGTTATTGGCAGCAATTTTACTTTGGTACCATCCGGACTCTAAAAGAACAGAGTCCAGTGAGCCTCAATTCATGGATTTTTATATTTTAAAATTTTTTTATCAACTTAGATTTCATGAAACATGGACTGAACATCACTTTTCGCCTCCCCTTTGAGATCTTTTGTAGGCAGCCAGCATGCTGAATTTGAATACTATCTTTATGTTCAAAGCAGAATCATTTGAAAGAGACATTTAATCTCCCTGAGTAGCCATTGCCTCATCTGTAAAAGGCAAGTGATGATGAATACCCCAAAGGCGGTGGTTGAAATACTTAAATGACATAAGGCATTTGAAGCATCCAGGCCCTTAAAGAGTTCTCAGCAATAACAGCTACTAGCTATACTTATTATTAGTATCTTGGGTAGAGTTTATTAATCTTCTGACTTCCTTTTCTTAGAATTCTCCCACCTTCCTTTTACTTTTCCATCTTACCATCATGTATCAGTGTTTTTAGTATAATCATAGGATTTTATAAAACTGTGTGGACATGCCCTAACTATTAATTTGTTGCATGTGTAGGAAGAAATAATTCATATAATAGAATCAGGATTCAGAAGATGGAGGATTCTAATCTATAATTTAGCCCTTTCAGGTTAAAAGAGATTCTAAATATAAAAAGTCTGAATTCCAGGTGCTCATACACGATTACGAGATACAGTAATAGACCTATATTAGTAAGTCTTTGCTTTGACTGCTGATTCCTTAAAAAAGTGTTTTCCTGACCAGGATTTTATGTGGAAATTTTTCAACACCTCACGTTTTATCAAACAAGACCCATTTCCGTTCCAGGGGGGATTATTTACACTCTGGGAAGATCAAGAGTCAAGATGACATTGTGGTAATAGAGGACTAGCTTCTGTAGCAGATGGTCCAATGCTGGGGTATGTGCCCCGGAACATCTAGTTGGTCAGTGTTGTATCTTCTCTCAGTGAGCTCAGCCTCTCTTGAAATGAGATCAACTGGACTTTTCTGAAAGTGCACTTAGGGCTACTAACATTTAGTTTCCATTTTGCCCTTTATCCTTGGTATTTCATTTCTATTTTTTATACTTAAACCTTATCTCAGTTTAATTTAAAAATTTCTTTATTAAAACACTGTGATTTACAAATTTCTTCACAGTACCGTTGTCACAAGCATTCACTGCTCAACACCAGTCCCACCACCAGTGTGCCCCTGCCGCCACGAAAGGCTACTGCCTACGACCCACTCCCTATCCCCACACCAGCGCCCACAGCCAGTTGCAACCACATTGATCATTGCACCATACAGAAGGGAAAGGTCCTGACAAAGACCCGACCCTAAACTGGGAGGTTTTGTTAACATGTCACGTGGCTGCTTCGCATAGGGCCACAGAAGAAGCTGTAGTAGTTGTGCCTCTGGTCATTGTTCCTGGAGTTACTGATGAGTCCTGGTTCGTGGTCAGTTAGGCAGCTCGTAGTCACTCGCACTGGGTCATTGTAGGTGGGAGGGATGAGAGGATGAGGGGAGGGGCCTCAAGCCCCACTCAAAGCCTGGCCGGGAGGAGGCCCGCAACAGCCAAGAGTTTGCTGGTCCTAGAAGCGATGATGAAGCTGGTCAGGACGGAGCCAGCTTCCCCTCTCTTTGCTTCCTGGGCAGCTTTCTGCAGGCAGGAGCTGTAGCAGTGGTGCGTCTGGTCATTCTCTCCGCGTTACTGATCAGTCCTGGTACCTGTTCAGTCAGAGATAATGTCCCACATACCTGAAATCTGCCCATCTATGAAGCTCTAATAGACTGGACCGGAACCAGAGTCCATTCTTCCCCCGGATGCTTCATGTTCAGCTTCATGGCACCACGGGAAGGAGCTGTGCAATTTCTGTTTCTCGGCCTCTTTGGAAACACACTCATGAGTTCTGGGTCATGGCTAGCGCTGATCAGTGAGCTGTTCGTTACAAAAGTCAACAAGCCTCCAGAAGTTTCTAGGTGACATCACTGGATTTTAGAGATCTTTGTAGTGCACCCACAGATTGTTCTGCGAGAGGCCTTTGTAGTTGAACTTGTACTTAGGACGCCAGGACTGGAGCAGTGACGTCTGCTGCCTCGTCCACAACGGGGGTGTGGGGGGCTGGGGGGCTCAGCCACCACTGCCACTCCTCTCCTGCTCCATATGGGTGACCCCACTCCAGCAGCTGCCTCTGGCCGTCAGGGTTGGGGTGTCTCAGGCACGGTCTGCCCGTTGCCAGGCCAGGAGGGGTGTGTGCACTGTGGGGGGTTGGCAACAGGGATGTGGTGACTGTGTCTGGGGGGGTAGAGCAGCAGGGCCCCCAAGCCTGGACCCCACGCCCCCTACTGCCCCAGGAGCTGCTGCTGCCGCCTCTGCCCCTCGGGGCGACAAGGGGTCTGAGCTGACTACTACGGGCATGGCCAGGACCACTCCGACAGAGGGGGCACAGCAGCCTGCAACAACAGCGGCAGTGACTTCACGACATCCCTGCCACAGACAGTTGGGGCATGGGGCATCCTGTCTCACAGTGCGTTCCTGGTCCGGGATAAAAGAAGAAGGAAAAGAAGGGGACGGCAGCAAGGCACTGGCTTGGGCCCAGCTGCTCCTCTCCCTCCCGGACCTTAGTGTCTGTGCCCTGCAGGAGTGCTGATTAGGGCTGAAAGAACCTCTTCCGAGATATTAAAAGTCTCCGACCTCATAGGGCTGTGGAAGATTCACCAGCTGGAGGCGTTGCTGCCATTGTTGGAGGACTCACTGCCGCCAACCAGCTGTGTGTGTTTAAACTCACTGCACCAGAGTGTTCACAGGGTATTTCGCATTTACACACTCAGAAAGTTTCTGGCTTTGTCTACTTTTCAGGGCTCTGGGGCTATTTCACTTCTGCTCTCTCTTGTACTGCAGAGAGAGATGCATGGTCGCCGCCTTGCCTCCTCCTCTTTGCTCTATTTTTTATGTTACCTTTTTGATATTTAATGTGAACTTATAAACCATCTTCCTTCTTTGCTGAATGAAATAGCATAGAAATGCACACATATATGCATACATAAACTATATGATGATCATTGAGAGGGATCCTAGTGAACACAATGCATCCCTCTGGCCACTGGTACTCAACAGTGTGGAGGAAAGGAAGGAAATGGGAAGGTACTTTTCAAAATATACATATCTGTAGTTTCTGATACTTGTCTCTTTCCTGTCTTCAGGCATCTAGGTGATAGGCTAATTATGCAGGGAAAATTTATATTTTGAAACACTCTTCCAGGCATACCTCTTTGCATTTTAGTCTCACTCACCTATCCTCCCACACCCCTACATCCTCATATGTGGTTCTAGGTTTCCTTAGCTCTGATTCCGAGTATTGTCAGGCAACAGCCTCCTTCTTCCAGCTCTCCAAGGAAATGACTTCCTGATTTATGATGTAGTGTTATGTCCTTGGCTTTTAAAAAGGGATAATATTAGAAACAGAAAGTTGAAGGGCATTTCTGAATCTTTTGCAAAGCTTTAGAAGAGATGAGACCATTGTATGTTATGGGACCAATGTCATCCAAATAAAGATTTTCTTCACAATCCCTTACAATATGCAGCACTGAAGAAAAAATAGGCCCTCCAGGATAACCTGAATTCTGCCTGTGTGTAGATGAGACTTGCAGTGCCCACTACACTGTCACATACCACTCCCTTAGCTTCTAGAGGAATGTATTCAATACAGCAGACATTGAATGGCAGATTTCTATTACATACTGAATTATAAAGCACAGTATGGCCACTCTTGGTTCTGGGACACAGCCTATGGATTGGGAGAACAAAACCTATACAAAACCTATGTTCCTTTATAGCTAAGCTTTCCTCTGAGTTTCTTTATAATCATAGATCTTTCCTTTTTAGCCATTTCTATACAGCTTTGTTCTCTGAGATTCTAAATGCCCTACTAAATTTATTTTTAATTTTTCTCCAGTCAGAGATTTATGGAGGGTATCTCTGTTTTGTTGTTTGTTTTGGTTGTTTGGTGTTTT